>LBNU01023308.1:75756-118263 GCA_014162995.1 Artemisia annua
AGATATCATACTCCTCCTTCTTAAGAATTGAGAGTTTGATATTTGAGATAGTTGTTGGTGCAGATATGATCTGTTGTTGTTTTGGTTTACCACCTTCTGAGCTAACATCTTCATGATTTGATTTTTCTTCATCACTGTGGGGAATAGAAAATACATCATTACCAGGGATGGACATCTTTTAGAATTTGTGAGTGATTGAACTGTTATTGTTTGTGGTTCTGTGTTTATTCTTACTCAGAGTCCCTCTATAGGCTCTGATACCACTTGTAGGTCCAAAAGTTCTGGATCTAAGTAGCCTTTGTAAGACAATAGACACCTTGGATAAAATCCAAACTATCTATATGCGAAACTCTAAACAATGTATACTTGATGTTAACGCGGAATATTAACACAAGCAGTAAGAATAACACAAAGAATTGCTAACTTTGTATTTACTATTAAACTTGAAAATTTGGCATTGAACATAATGCCGTAGGGTTCCTTTTATACTATAAGGAAACCCTAATTCTACAAAACATATGAAAGGATTCATGCATATCTTCTCCTAAGATATCTAACCGTGTGCATATCCTTTCCTATAATATCTCCTAACAAAACTATTATGTTAAACATAAACAGACTTAACTAACTACAAACATAAACAGACTTAACTAGGTCTGCTAGACTTAACTTAGTACTGGCAGGCTTAACTATCTACCCGACTTAACTAATACCAAGCTTAAGTCTGGTTACAATAATTCCCAACATATTTCTTTTATTAGTAAGTAACACCTTTTGAATAATAATCAGGGAGACAAGTTTTATGATAACTATAAGGGAGTATCTCACTTCTGATAACTATTAGGTTCACTTGTGTTTATTAAGTGACATTCTCTCTGATCTTTATCAGAGACTTTATACTTACTGACCTTTAGAAGGTGTATTAAGCTATTTTATGTTTAAATATTTGTCAAAGATAATTTGGGTAGATTTTAGACCATAAACTTACGGTTATATGTAATGTTTAAAATTTATGTGATTTGGATAAAACGTTCAAGTTTAATGGTAAAAAGTTTCCGGTTGTTACATGCTCCCCGTGTTAAAAGAATTTCGTCCAAAAATTCAGCGTGTATTATCCGATGTTGAGATGTCTGGGAAAAGGTGTGAGTATTTACGACGAATTATGATCTTCACACTCCTAGGTGAAATCAGGAACTCTGTTGGGACAAGATTGATTAGGTCTTCTTATGTTTTAGTGATGACAAATAAACCTTCACAACACATAAAATCACAAAACGTTAGCCAAAAACCAAAACGACCGAATAACTAGGTTTGGTGCACTGCCGGCGCTCCAACGCGCCAGCCTCGGGTTATTTGGCATTTTGGTTTTTGAATATCGGATTTCCCCTTATCCGACAAGTGTGGATCTTTCATAAAAGGTATGTATATGATAATAGAATCATTAGGAACACTTGATGCGGGTTTTAGACTTAGAGGGACTCAAAATCACAACATCTCATTTTTTACAAAACGCCAACTCGATTGCTTTATTAAACGCTTCTAGCAAAGGCTTTTCTAAACCTATGAGACTCATATCCTTCACGTAACACCAAGTGAAAGAATTCATATAACCATAATCCGTGATTACGTCTTCTCTAATCATGTAACGGGTTTGCTCCCTTATTGGCCAAACAAAGTCAAAGGTCCCTTTGCGTAAACGTATCCTTTCCCATTATGGGATATGCTTTAATATGATGCAAAACACTTAGATTTTTTGCATCAAGATGATTATTTGTTGGTATGATATTTTTGTGTAAACCATGAGTCGTATGAACAAGAGCTTGAGCAAATGAAAATAACTGATGTTCATTAAAAAGTAAGAGCATGTTTACACAATCTTGACTTGAGTCAACTAATAATACCCATTAGTACATTACAATTGCTTAGTCTCACTTAGTCGTCAATATGAAGGCTTTACGAGGGATAGTTGCGAAATACTATCCTTGGTAATGACAAATATTACTCTTCAAGTTATGAAGAGGAATATACCACTTAGAAGAGGAGGACATTTCTAAAAGTGGAATCGATTGCTTATCACTAATACTAACATCCTTTTATATACTAGGGAGACACATTGTTATTAGTTACAAGAGAACAATGATATCTAAACTAGAAGCAAACTAAAAGTAAGGTATACGTGCACTTGTGTGGCTAGGGTTGCTTTACTGTGCTGACAACTTTTTGTACATGCAAGTTATTTTCCTTGCTCCCGATGAGTCCTTATCTTCCCAAGGGTTTTCCTGCTTTTTTTATCTCAAATTACTTCCGCCTAAGCATGTCTGAGAACATTCAGTCAGATCCTTTGATTAACACTTACACCTCTAGGAACAAAAGATGCACCTAAGACAAACAATCAACTGAAACAAGCTAACCAGCAGCTACCGTGAAAGATGAAGTTTCACCGGTATGTAGATTATTAAATAAGTTAGTCGATTCATCATGAACATTTTCAACAAGATCTTCATCATCTTCTTCATCCATCACCAATGCAGCATACGAATTAGATGTAGTAATATTACCTTCCTTAGAGGTAGTGCCAGTAGACTTCAACATAGACGACGAATTAGAAGCTTTACCCATATAAGTATGACCCTTATTAGTTTCACTCGTTGCCGCCTTTGTGACATATTTGACATTATGTTTAACCGATGGACCAACAAACCGATTACCATTAGTAGACTTGGTTTTACCTTTCTTCTTATTCTTACCCGCCATTTGGAAACCATCTTTATCTAGCACCACACTTGGATTAACAACATGAGGACTAGAAACAACAGGAGGACTCACCACCTTTTTAGGGTATTAATCATGAGTGTGACCAAAAATCATGCATACATTACACCTGGGAGGTCTCCATTCATACTCAACACAGATAGTAGCTTTAGTAAAACCCTCCCCAAAAAGTTAAGGAAAACCAATAATAACAACATCCACAAGATCAGCTTCAGAGTTGATCTCAATAAGACACCTAGCAAAGCTACTTCTTCCCCATGAATCCTTACACATAGAGCTCGTATAAGAATCAAGCATAATAGGTTTCCCAATAAATGTAGCAATAAAACTAATACCATCTTCTTCAAACACTTGAAGAGGAACATCATGCAATTTAACCCATACCGGAATACGAGTCAATTCTTCTTTATTTAGACAAGTATCCATAGACCATTTCTTAAGGATTATTGGAGATTTGTGTATCATCCACGGACCACCTTCCAAAACAGTTTCTAACCCAGATAATGTATCAAATTTAAAGAAAAAAACTTTGGAATCCATCATAATCCTTTTCAACCCATGTTTCCCCCAGTTATTCCTAGCATAATATTCAATAACCGGAAACGCCATCCTATTTCCAATAAAATAACCATACAATGTGTGTTCCAACCGTGTACTAACCTTTTCAACCACTTTGCGGGGGATAAATATGTTAACACCTTCAATAATAGGTTGAGCATCCCTCAAACCTGGAGCTCCAACAGAAGATGTACAATTAGTATTGATGTCCACAGCTTGGAAAATAAGAGATTCATCAGTAGGTTCTGGAGTAGTAGATTTAGCATTAATTTCAGCCACAAAAGCATTTCACAAATCTTCAATAACATCCGTAGCCATCGTGCGAGCATTACTATCTAAGTCAGCCCATACCGGATATTTACCAGTCTCACAACTCAAAGTGAACTCATTGATGTCCTCTAGTGTACTAAGCGAGACACCAAATAGAGCAACAATATAATCATGCTTCATCTTGATTAAAGATTCCCTATTAGTTACCTCATTTGCAGCATGTGGAACTGGCTCCACACACCCTTCACAAATGTCATCATCAACCTGAACAGGAGGAGATGACGAGTCAAGTGTAGACTGCGTACCCACACCTGTAACACCCTTAAGTCAAGACTTCTTATGTTTCCTCACAATCACATTTTTCAACAAATCGGCATTCTTCTCTCCCAAATCCGACATCATTAAATCCAATAACCATAAATCAACATAAACAAAAGAACGGAAACAACTGGTCTTCAACAGTAACGAGAAAATCCTAATTGAAAACTAGGGTTTATAATCCTTTAAAGCGCAGTAAAACTTACATGCTGTAGTGATGACCCCCAACATTCCCACATTCTCATCAACATATTTTTTACCACATTCTATTTTAACCAATACAATTCAAACACATCACCACATTCCCTTCCTTCCCCATTTTGAATTTGAAATACACATTGTGGAAAACTAGAAGGGGGGGTTGAATAGTTTTACGTCTTTTTAATTTTATGAAAACTTATTTTAGTTTTAAAGCCTTGTTTACTCTTAAAACTTTGATTCGATCTTATGTGAACTCAAGTCTTGAACAATATGAACAACTATATCGAGATATGAAAAATAACAACGATGTAAGCTAAGTATGTAAAATCAACACATGCATAATATACACAATTATAGCTATATACGAGATGAAAGTAAGTAAGCTAAGTAATAAGTTAGAGTTGGAAAGATCTAACCGCGAGACAGAGGATTTATAGTGATTCGGCTACAAGGACACCTTCCTTGCCCTACTCCACTCCTCGAGTCACCTACTCGAGAGTTTTCTTCACTATGTCAACAAGCTCCCTTATGGTGGAGAAAACCTTAAACAACTTTTGCTTACACCAATTAACGACACTAAGCTAAATGTCGGGTTCTAATTGTAGCTAGAACCAATCTCACACCACTACACAACTTAGCACGACTTCTACACAACTTGTACACTCCACAACTACTACACACCTTCACTACTTCACTACTTCTTGCTCTTCACAACTCTACTTCTTCTTCACTACTTCTACTCACAACTAACACACCTAGATCTATCTAATTATAAGCCTTCTACACCTTTACAAGTAATATACACAACTACTAGACAATATATACAAATGTACAATACTTCTTAACTTGATTGTTGAAGGAATATTCTTCTTTTGCACTTAGAGAGATGAGGGAATGAAAAGATTGGATCACTTGAAACAAGGATTAATAATCTTATGATGAAAGGGTTTTAGAAGGATGTTTAGAGAGAATTGGATATGAAAATTTTCGTGCAAAAGGTGAGGAAAAATACCAGGTTTGAGGTGGTATTTATAGGGAATCAATTCTGACAGGAGGAGCGTGCCGGCCCCCTTAATTAGTGGTCGGCCCCCTTAAAATTAAGGGGGCCGCCCTCCTGTAACGGCCTGAAAATTTGTCTTTTAGTGGGGAAAGTTTATTTGATGAAAAACTAACTGATTTTGGTTAAAAATTTGAATTCATATATTTATTATGAATTAAACATTTTCCTTTATTACCAAAAATATTTTTCAAAGATATATAATAAGTTTTATTTAATTTTATAAACTTTGTAATATTTAAATAAACATCCCTTTGATCATAAAATGTATTAGTCACTTGTTTATTCATACCTTAAGTGATTTTGTTGGATGAAATGATATAAGCTTGCTAAATACTTGTTTACGTACTAATTTTGCGTTTAATGTTTTTGTATTTGGTGATCGTCAAAACTTAGGGATACCGAAAAAATATTAATAACGTTTTTATACATTATTTATATCAACAATCTCCCCCTTTTTGATGATTACAAAATCTAAACTCATTAAACTAAAAATTAATATATATATATACAAGTTTTTAGTATGAGTTTATATCACTTCTCCCCCTTTTTGTTAGCATCAAAAAGGATATCCCGACGAATGTAGTGCTCCCCCTTAACGTATAATCCCCCTCGTTTGAGGTCATAAAAAAATCGAGATATGGAATGCTTGCAAAAATATTTAGAGCACAAGCAATATATATATGATGCATAGAACAAATATAAGAGAACTATAAAGAGTGCATTTAACAAGAAGCATTCATTAATAGAACCATTTAAATAGATTATGTTGAAAACATAATCATTAATACATAAGCATATATATATATGCTTTTCTAGCAAATTACACTAGATAATACTAAATTGTCAACTTGAGGTCTCTTGGACTTGCTTGGAGCACAAAAGGTTTGTGGGGATTTTATTTGAAGATGGGAAGCATGGTAGTTGGATTTAGTGGAGATAGATTTTTGTGGGAATGGTGTTTGGATAGGTTGGATATTTTGGTGGTTGTTGATGGAACAAATTCTCAATATATGAAAACATATATTGTAACTCATCTCTTAGGCCAATGATGATGGTTTGGTTATGGATGCAACAAAAACAAGTATCACCATGGGCTTCAAGTAAGCTCCATGGGATGGGATTGAAGTTTGTTGGGTTGATTGGTGAGGGATATGGAGTGTTGGTGGTGGTGAGTTTGGAGCGGAAGGGTTTGTTTGAGGGTCGGATTCTTGTGTTAGTGAGGGTGTTGGAAAAGACCTAGAAAGGAGATACTCAATCCAAGAGAATGGTTTGTTTTTGAAGGTAAATGCAACAAGGACAAAAGTGTGTATGTTGCCTAACTTGCTCTAAGTGGAGAGAGTGAGGGAGACAATTTGAGTAGGGTGATGAAGGTGGTTGGTCCAAGTTGCGTTGAGCAAGATACATGACAAGAAAAGCACTTAGCTCATGAGCTTCTTAGAGCTCTTCAATGAACTTTTTATGTTCGGAGGAAGGTGATGATGGTGGAGTGTGGTTGTTATGGATGATTGGTCATGTAACATGGAATAGCATGTGTGTTGGTAGGAGGTGGTGGTGATACTCTTGGAGGTGGAGATATGTATGAATGAGGATGAAGGTATGTAAGTATAGGATGTTTTATGAGTGGAGGATGTTTTGGATGGTGGATTGGTAGTTTGACCAAAATGTGAGGTGTTGGGAATGAGATTGGGATTGTTGATTTGAGATTGAGCATGCTCTTCATATGAATTGTATGGGTGAGATGAAAGTGTATTTTTGGGTGTAAGGATGGAAACGAATGTCGATGGAGTAATTGTGTGAGGATGAGTGAAGTAAGCAATTTGAGTATGGAGAGGAAGGTGTGTGATGCAAATTACGTTGTGCAAGGTGCATATTATTGAGATCACGAAGATCAAAGAGTTGGTCAAGTTCTTCATGAAACTTCAAGGTTTCCAAGGAGGATGATGATGAAGGAATTTTGTAATGTTGGTGAAAAAGAGAGTGAGGTGTAATATTGATTATTGTTTAGAGGTTGAGATTTTTCAATAAAAGGATTGTTTAGAGGAGATAGATGAAATGTAGGTATGTAGTTGGGAGCTTAGGTGGATGCGTTGACCATTATGAAGGTTGAGAAAGAGTTCTTTTGAGTGAGCTTGAGGGTTGTGTGTATGGTTGGAGATATAGAAGGAATTTGGTGTTGGATTGGCTAGACAAGATGTGTTTGTGTATTTGGGAAAGTGGAGAATCAAAATAGGGTGATGAGTATCAAGTGATGTGATTAGTGAGAGTAAATGAGCGATGTTCATGGAAGGAATTTCTTGGTAGGAGGGTGTTTTAGATGGTGCATTAGGTGCACTAGGAGATGATATTTGAGGTTGAGATGAGTAAAGGTTATGAGGTTTAATTTTAGGCAAGTCCATCTCTTTAGGCAACTATGCATGTATTATCTTAATGAAGTATGCATGAAAAGTATATAGGTAGGCAAATTAGCATGTAATATAATCACAACTAAGCATGCATGCAAAACCAATAAAGCAATAAAGCAAATAAGCAAGTTATTCTACCTAAAACAAATATCTTAGTGTAAGGCCAAAGGCAACTAGTGAGTGATAAACTAGTGATAGAGCAAATGTGATAATGTAATTCTTGACCTTGTTCAAGTGTATGCCTATAATAAACAAAAGTGAAGTTAAGATCGTTTCGACTCTTATAAAAAGAAAATAAATTTTCCTAAGAAACAATCTTTGACCTCCTTGATTTAGCTTTGCTCACTTCTAAGTGTCATACATATATATATATATATATATATATATATATATATATATATTGGATTATATATATATATATATATATATATATATATATATAAATAACGAGAGTGAGACTATTATGCATGATTAGAATAAAAACATTTTTATCATTATTCAACAATGAGTTTTCCTAAATGTAAGAATGATTTTCAAAAGTGAATTGGGGTTTTTCTTATGAGTATGTTTATGCAAAAACAAAATGTCCCAATTCTTGGTTTAGTGCAAAATAGAATCCTAGACTCAGATTGAGAGGGAAAGAAAAGAAAACTGAAACTTTTGATGCTCAGATGGCCGGCCCCCTTAAAGTGTGGCCGGTCCCCTTAATTTTAAGGGGGCCGCCCTTATAACTTTAAGGGGTCCGCCCATCTGACAGAAAAAAAAATCAAAACTTTGAATTTTCAGAAAGTTTTAAGTATTCTAAGAATTCAATCAATTTGCTCCGTCATTCCTAATCCTAAACGCAAGTGGTTAAATAATTCACGCTTAAGGGGCTTAGTAAATATATCGGCAATGTTATCTTCCGAAGCTACCTTCTCTATTGTTATATTTCCTTTTTTTGTACATTATCCCTAAGAAAGTGATGACGTATTTCTATATGTTATTGGTCCTAGAGTGTTGAACGGGATTCTTACTTAAATCTATAGCACCTTTGTTATTGCACATAATAGGAACATTTTCTAACCTAATGCCATAGTCTACGAGAGCTTGTTTCATCCATAGTTTTCTTACGCGAGGGATCTAGTCCTACTTCTATATTAACGATTAATCCACTTAACTCATTTCACTTCATCACCATGAGTTTGCTAATAGTGGATATAGAAGATTTCCATTTTCTATTTCGTTTGACAATGAACAATTTCATTATATTCCTAGGAAAGTCAACTAATGATGTTTCTAGGTTATAAGTATATAAGCTATTAAGTACGTATATATGTATAAGAGTTACAAACAATATATATGTATAGCTAAGTATTAATCTAACTAATCATTTATCTAAGCATGCAAATTATAGCGATGGACATAAAAGAAAAGTGTACCTTTTAGTCTTCAATAGATTTTCTTCAAGCACTTCAAGTTACCATGTTGACTTATAGAAGTCATGTGTAGATGAGATACCAACTTATTCGAAGAATGACAACTTAGCCATTTGGTCCCCATTGTCTCATTGGTCCAAAATTGTTTGAACCAAACATGGTTTGCATTTGACTAGGATGCATGTATGGTGGAAGTATTCCCCACGGGCTAAAGCTTGGTTGATGTGGATAATTCCACATTGGGTGACTATTATTAGAAAGGTTTTGTCTACCTTGATTTCTTCTAGGTTGAGGGGTTTTAGTCCGAGGATGAGGATTATTTGGTCTATTTGGAGGTGGAGTTTTAGATCTTAATTTTGGTTTAGAAAATCCGGTTTTGGCTTTTAATGATGGTTTATAAAAACTTTTTACTTCCTCATTACTCGCAATAGGTATTTTTCTATCTTTTATAAGTATATACTTAGGTTTTGAGTCTAATGGTTTTTGTTTACTAAATTCACATTCAAACTTTATATTTTTATTTTCACTGGTTGAAACATTAATTAAGTTGAATCCTAGACCGGTTTTATCTCCCAAAGTTTCTTGAACACTTATTATTTTCTTTAGTGAGTTGCTACTATTTTTAAACTTGTCAAGTTTGAAAATTTCGTCTTTAAGTTTTTCGTTTTCATTTTTGACCTCTAAACATGTTTTACATTCTATAGAAACTTCTTTTTCTGTTACCAAATGTTGTAGTTTAATTTTTAATTCGAGTACTTCATTTTCTAATCGACTATTAATATGTTTTAGTGACTTATTTTTGGCTATAACCTCTTGACCTAATTTGCATAATCTATTATATTCATTTTCTAGGTCTTTTTCATCTAATGATTGATTTTCATCACTAAAGTATTTGGTTTCGGAAAGTACCTCATTGGATGCCTTGGATATAAAACATTTTTCGTCCTTTGTTATTTCTTTCTCATCTTCATCGCTATCGCTCCATGCTCCTCCAACGAACGCCTTTTGATTTTGATCCGTTGTCATCACTGGACATTTTCCGATAAAATGATTTGAGTCGCCACATTTATAACACTTCCTTCCGCTCTTGTTTTTTTTGTCATCTTTGTATCTTTGGAATGCCTTTCTTTCATCATGTAACGAATCTTCGTTGTCTTTTGAAGAATTTCTTGAAGTTTCTTACGGCCATAGCATATTCTTCGTCATCGCTTTCGGAGGTTGAGCTATCCTCGTCACTAGATTCCTTCCTAGCTTTCAATGCGATTGATTTGCTTTGTTCTCTTTTCCCTTTGACCATCTCGGAGTCTTTCTTTATTATTTCTTCGTAGACCTTCAAGTTGCCGATCAACTCGTCAAGTTGAAGAGTTGACAAGTTCTTCGATTCTTCAATCGCCGTAACTTTAGCTCGCCATTTTGGATGAAGAGCCCTAAGAAATTTCTTAACAAAATTCTTACTAGAAAAATTCTCATCAAGTGCTTTTAAACATGTGATGATAGTGTTAAACCTAGAAAATGCATTATCTATTGATTCCTCTTCCAGAATCATAAATTGTTCATATTGTTGAACAAGAAGATCTATTTTATTATCATTGACTTGATTATTACCTTGGTTAGTGATTAATAAAGAATCCCAAATATCTTTTGCGGTTTTACACATAAAAATTCTTTCATATTCTTTACGTGGTAACGCATTATAAATAACCATTTTAGACTCATTATTTTTTGCTAGTTTCTTTTTCAAATCATCATTTTGTTTTTCAAAAGTTACAATTTCATCCTTTTTAGTTTCAAAATTATATTGAATAGGGGGAAAGTCACCAAAGGTAATGACGTGCCAAAGATCAAGATCTTTTGATTTCACATAAGTTTCGAATCTATTTTTCCAATAAAGAAAACCATCACTTTCAAATAGTGGTGGTCTTTGCATAGATTGTCATTCTAAATATTTTTCCGATTCCATAGATCGATTCCAGTTTTAAAATAAAATTTATTTTAAAAATCTTGTTTGACCTGGCTCTTGATACCAATTGTGGAAAACTAGAAGGGGGTTTGAATAGTTTTACGTCTTTTTAATTTTATGAAAACTTAGTTTAGTTTTAAAGCCTTGTTTACTCTTAAAACTTTGATTCGATCTTATGTGAACTCAAGTCTTGAACAATATGAACAACTATATCGAGATATGAAAAATAACAACGATGTAAGCTAAGTATGTAAAATCAACACATGCATAATATACACAATTATAGCTATATACGAGATGAAAGTAAGTAAGCTAAGTAATAAGTTAGAGTTGGAAAGATCTAACCGCGAGACAAAGGATTTATAGTGGTTCGGCTACAAGGACAACTTCCTTGCCCTACTCCACTCCCCGAGTCACCTACTCGAGAGTTTTCTTCACTATGTCAACAAGCTCCCTTATGGCGAAGAAAACCTTACACAAATTTTGCTTACACCAATTAACGACACTAAGCTAAATGTCGGGTTCTAATTGTAGCTAGAACCAATCTCACACCACTACACAACTTAGCACGACTTCTACACAACTTTTACACTCCACAACTACTACACACCTTCACTATTTCACTACTTCTTGCTCTTCACAACTCTACTTCTTCTTCACTACTTCTACTCACAACTAACACACCTAGATCTATCTAATTATAAGCCTTCTACACCTTTACAAGTAATATACACAACTACTAGACAATATATACAAATGTACAATACTTCTTAACTTGATTGTTGAAGGAGTATTCTTCTTTTGCACTTAGAGAGATGAGGGAATGAAAAGATTGGATCACTTGAAACAAGGATTAATAATCTTATGATCAAAGGGTTTTAGAAGGATGTTTAGAGAGAATTGGATATGAAAATTTTCGTTCAAAAGGTGAGGAAAAATACCAGGTTTGAGGTGGTATTTATAGGGAATCAATTCTGACAGGAGGATTGTGCCGGCCCCCTTAATTGGTGGCCGCCCCCCTTAAAATTAAGGGGGCCGCCCTCCTGTAACGACCTGAAAATTTGTCTTTTAGTGGGGAAAGTTTATTTGGTGAAAAACTAACTGATTTTGGTTAAAATTTTGAATTCATATATTTATTATGAATTAAACATTTTCCTGTATTACCAAAAATGTTTTTCAAAGATATATAATAAGTTTATTTAATTTTATAAACTTTGTAATATTTAAATAAACATCCCTTTGATCATAAAATGTATTAGTCACTTGTTTGTTCATACCTTAAGTGATTTTTTTGGATGAAATGATATAAGCTTGCTAAATACTTGTTTACGTATTAATTTTGCGTTTAATGTTTTTGTATTTTGTGATCGTCAAAACTTAGGGATATCGAAAAAATATTAATAACGTTTTTATACATTATTTATATCAACACACATACATACCCTCACACACAAAGCTTCTCACACACTTCTCTCTCTCTCTCTCTCTCTCTCTCTCTCTTTCTCTCTCTCTCTCTCTAATCCAAATTAAAAACTCACACACACACCCCAACCTATCTTCCCTTATACACTATGCCAACTCACACACTCACACTCAAACATTTAAATTTGAATCCAAGCCAAAGGCTCCCTATCACATCACTCCAAATCTATACAACTTACCTTCCTCGCATACTACCTTCTTCATCTCTTCTCGTTTCTCACATTTCAAACCAAAGGCTCCTCCCCATCACATCATTCCAACTCATTTAAACTCATAACATCTCATCCTCAACTTAATTAACCTAACTGTGGTTTATTTCTAACCTAACTTCTTTCATACACTTCCCTCTCTCACAATTTGAATTTCAAATTCAAACCTTCCATCTCCCTCTCCAACCCAACA
The DNA here is from genome assembly GCA_014162995.1 of Artemisia annua. Classification (NCBI taxonomy): domain Eukaryota; kingdom Viridiplantae; phylum Streptophyta; class Magnoliopsida; order Asterales; family Asteraceae; genus Artemisia; species Artemisia annua. Next base: position 88,600 of record LBNU01023308.1, read on the forward strand.
TCTACACTTCCTTTACAAGAAAGGAATATTCTATGACATATTCTTTCTCTCTACCTATGCCATGTGAGGAATACCTAATATACCCTTATCCAGTTATCAATATACCCCTATCCAGTTATCCCATATCTCTTTCCTTCTTTGATAATTGGTTTATACCCAAAACATTCTTTTAAAAACTTCACAAATGATTTTTATCAAATGACTATTTGAGTTTGTTGTCCTTTAGGATGAATAATATAAAGGACAAAATGTGAAGTACAATTGGGGGTTTAGCAAGGTCGGGTATTTAAAAGACCAAAATCCAGAAAAAATGCTATAGGAACCCGGCGCGCTGATGGTGCTCCGGCACGACGCCAGCGCGCCAGGCTCGGTATCATTTTTCCCACTTTTGGTATTTTAGCCTATAAATACCCACCCTTGGCTATTGTATTCCTCACCCCTTGCCATTCATTCTTTCTCTTTAATTTCTTTCTCTACCCTCTAATTCTATAATCTTGTGTTCTTAATCTTCATCTCTTATCATTTCTTGAAAGAACACATTCTTCGCAAGGGAAGAATCACAAGAACCTAATCCACTCTTATGATTGTGTTGAAGGTCTTCTTCTTTATACCCTTTCTATTAGAATTGAGTCTCTAGGATAGGTTACGGTTTGATTAAAAATCAACATTCCTTCATTCGATTTGGTTGTAAGGGATGTCTAGTGTCTTGGTGACCAAGCCTAGATCATTGGATATCTTGTTGGAGTTTGATACTTCCAGTGGGAAGTCTTAGTGGTCTTTGTGGGAAGTCGAATTATGAGACCCTTTTGGGTGGTTCCCGAGGGCGAAATACCGTTGGGAGTAGCTCTTCTTTGTTAGCGCTGATCTTAGTGCATATCGGTGTAATGAAGTTGTAACGGTTTGTAGTCCAACGAAAGGATTAAACTTAGTGAATAGTATCATGTTGTGGATTTGCAACTGGACATACAGATGGTATAAACCCCTGATGTGTAAGGAAAGCTTTAAATTTATAATACTAGTTTCACCGATTTTAATAAACCAAACACACGGGTAAAGTATAACCCCAGTTGGTAGGATTAGATTAAGGTAAGACCAGGTCGTATCCACAGGAATTTAGTTCATTCAGATTAAGTATAACAATTAGTAAAAGTAGACAAGTAACGATTATAGGAAATAAAAAGAATTCAAATATTAAGACAAATGATTGCTTGGATAGCTTAGATAATCTAGTGACAATGTTTACGTTTGATCTCAGTTTGATAAAGGAGCACAACTTATAAGAAAGCTATTTTCATTAAAAGAGCAATTTCATAACTCTTAGGTTCAATTCAAGATTCATATCTACCCATTAAGTGATTTCTCTCAAAATAGTATTTCATATCAAGTCTAGATTATTATTGATTCTTGTAAGTGGATTTCTCCTTTCAAAGACTAGTAACGCAGACAAGTTCCTAGAATTGCGTTTAACACGTTGGTTCTTTCGACCTATCCCAACATATTATATTTAACCAGTTTCAATAAGCAAACGTAAAAAGACTAGAAATGAAATAGTTCACAATATAAATTCGAAATTGGTAGAGATCAAAACATAATCATAATTCGCTTTATTATATTCACATATCCAAGCAATCACAAGAGGTTTAGCCTCTCATGGCTAATGAGTTCATAATAACAGAAGTGAGTAAATGATAAACAAGAGACATACAGATTGGATTGATTAAATGATTACACAAGTGTCACAAGTAACCAAGAATTCGACACCAACAAGTATTTAACACCCCTTATTCTGATTCGTTCACCCCTGTAACTTGGCTCTGGATCACGTACTACTTCGGACTTAACTTTGTGAAATTGATTATAAAGTGGAGAGTTCAAATGCTTGCAAATGATCTCTATTTATAGGCAATCTGGTATGCGAAGTATGGCATACTTAGTTTCTGAGTGCGGCGCACTTTCTTATTTTCTTGGCGCCAAAGCTTCATAAATACAGGGGAAGTACGGCGCACATAGTTTGCAAGACCGGCGCACTTTTATTTATTTGACTTCCTTTGACCAAGAGGTAAGTGCGGCGCACTTAATTGTAAAACCCGCATATTTGGCTTGCATGAAAAGCTAATCATGGAAGACTTCATTATTTATTCCCTTCAAGTGGCGAAATAGTAGGTTTTTAGGTGTTTCATGCTCAGATCATCCAAGAGTGAACCTGCATTCATTTTATGCTATTAAGTACCAAAAGTTCACGTAAAATGATCATAAAACATATAGAATAATGCTCAAGAAATATGTATAATTAGAGTGCTATCAACCCCCATCTCGAACCAGTATGTAACGTGGTGTTCTTTACTCACTTTATATATCGTGATTGTGTTGTGGTTGTTGTATTTGTTTTTATACCATTTGTTGATCTTTAAGGCTTGAAGTCAATAAACTTCAAATATGCCGAAAAGACCGTATTTACCCCCTCCACAGTTCTGCAAACTCTTCGAAAGTTTTTTTCGGTGCGTAATTATACTCTGATTAATCTTAGGACCTAAACAAGGTAGTAATCATAAGGGATAAGGTAAAGAATAGACAATTCTTCTAGAGATAATAGTTCGGATCACTTCATGTATGATAACTTAAGAATGAAATAAGGTAGTTCAAATAAGGTCTTAAGACTTCTGTTGTGTTGTAAGGCACTATCGTATGTTTTTAGACCTTTTTAAAGAATATTGGTGATCCTCAAGCTCGAGTTCGTACTCATGTCATATTGGATACAAATAAACCCACTCATTTACAATTTGTTACTTACATAAAGAAGCGTCCTAATATATGTGAATAAAGAATTATAAACTTATAATTTATCGATTTACAATTTCTTTATTTAAATGAAGAGGCATCCCAATCAATTCAAATAAGGATATTATAAATTATCCAACTTAAGAATTCTCGACACAACACTCATACTCAACCCGTATTGTTGGTCCGGTTTGACTTGAGCAACTCATGAATAGACAAGATAAACATAAACACGTGGCGTTTGGATATGGATAATATAACGAGTTTATTATTCATGAAATGCGGAATTCCAAGGTTACTCAAGAACCTACTTTGACACACTAATGACTTGGCTGGCTTTTCAATGGGGATAGTTGCAGATAGCTATCCCCGGTAACAGACAAATTAAGAGACACTATGAAGCAATCTAGGCTTGGGTTCTTAGTGTGTTGAGAATACTAACACTCTAACTATGCTAAGATATTCTCACTACTTACACTCTTGAATGCGCACATTCTTCGTTGGTTGGAACGGGTTTATATAGCGGTGAGATAACTGTTACTTCACGTGGGAATAGTGATCTTGCCAACTGTTCATAGAGAGGCACGTGCCTAGACATCTAGCCTTGATGTACTTTTGGTTTTCCAGAGTTGACAGCACTGAGTTCCCATGAGCTTCTTTTGTTCTTGGGAAGGAACATATTTTATCTTCCCAAGAGTTTTCCTGCTTAAACTCTTTTGACTCACCTAAGTACCTTGGTCTTGATTCAGGGAACTGAGATGTCATCAAGGTATTCCTGTCCTTGTGTATCTCTTTGTCTTGAACTAGAGTTTTCTTGTGCAAATTAGTTGATCAGCACTTGGTGAATTTGCACAACTCGTTTGGCAATATCTATGACCTGTTCTTCATATATTCCTGATGTCTCTGAATCACTGAGTGTTGGTGAAGTCATTATGATCACCACAACTTCACGATCAGTTATATTGGTTGTGGGTGAGGTGGTCATTGTCAATGAGAGAAAGGTCATCAGGGATATAGAGACATTTGTCAGATCTTAGTGTCCCTGATGTTGCTCAAGTACTTTAATCGCTGAGACTGCATCAGTGATTAAAGCGCTATCTTCGGTTGGTCTTAATACCTACTTTCGAAGTAAGCTTATTGAGGTTCTCCTCTGAAATAGGGGGAAGACATTCTCACTGATCACCAGTGGGATAGAATGATCACTGATATTTGTCAGTGAGTGTCTGGTGCTATTTTATGTTCAAATCTTGTTGAACATTTAGGTCAGTTGCTGGACCTAACACGTATGTTACTAGACGATGGATTATGAGAAGACGTAGAGGTTCCAAAAGTGTGGGAAGAGTGATCAAACTCGTCTTAGGAGACGGAAAGTAAGATAGCCAATGAGACCGACAGATTGTGGCGGGTTTTGGTATGATATAAAATGATATTATGTAAGGTTATGAAAACGTTTTAGAGACCATTGTATTACTAACAATGTCTAAGAAGTAAATGAAGCCATTGTATAACCCACAACGTCTGTGAACTAAATGAATCCATTGTGTAACCCACAATGTCTGAGAAGTAAATGAGACCATTTTGTAACCCACAATGTCTGGGAAGTAAATGAGACCATTGTGTAACCCACAATGTCTGAGAGGTAAATGATACCATAATTTCTGGGAAGTAAATGAGACCATTATGTAACCCACAATGTCTGGAAAGTAAATGAGACAATTGTGTAACCCACAATGTCTTGGGAGAGTTTTGTAGATCATTTAAAATGTAAGAGCATGTAAAACATTTTAGTGATATGCGCGTGCTATGTTTGTCATGCAGTGGCTATAGTCTAGGCCTACTAATGCAACCTAGTTTCGCTATAACCAGAGCTCTGATATCAATCTGTAACACCTGCAAAATATTGCAGCAGAAGAAAATGTAACTCGGGTGTTACTTCATAGCACAAAGTTCAAGTCATAGACAATGACTGCTAAATGAGACATTTTTAAAAGATACTATTTGATAAATAATATCAGAGTTACAAAATAGAGTTCCCAATGTAATAAGGTACATAAACATTTTTTAAATATCATCGAATGGTAAATATAAATGAATCAAAGTCTTCAGAACATGCCATGTGACTAATGCTCCAAGCCAAAGTTATGCCTTACGGACTTGAGAAAATACATGTTAAAAGTGTCAACACAAGGTTGGTGAGTTCATAGGTTTAAGTAGTTGTAAAAGTAGTGTAGACTACAAGATTTAACGTTTATTTGACCGTTACATTCGCTCCTGAATATGTATGGTTTGACCGGTACATTCGGTCATGTATGTACATAGCAGTCTGGCCGGTTCATTCTGTTATGTATGCATAATTGTTTGACTGGTACATTCGGTTATGTAATCGTTAGAAAGTATTTGTGTCTGTATGTAAAAGCAAGCAATGTATTCTCACCCAAGTATTTCAAAAACGTAAGTATATAATGTAAAGCGGGGCTATGAAACTCACGTTATGAAAAGTGATAGCAAGAGTGACAATAAAATGACGGATAAGCCAAGAAAACCTTAGGAGCAACCTAAAATATAATGTTGCGTCTTAGGTTTTATAAATAATAACGTAAATATGCAAATGAGTGTTATAAATTTTTTAAATCGATTATTACCAATGTACTTAGTGTTTATAAAGTTTTTAATACGACAAAAACTAGTTTTGATAAGTTCGAAAAAGTTAATAAGTTTTAACCTTAAGTGCTGATTGGTGTTTATATAATTTATCCTATTTAAAAAGTCCGTTGCTCCTAAACCGTAAATGGTTATGACTCGGTTTTTACGATAATAGAAAGTTATTTGAGTCTACTAATCAGATTTGTGGGATCTACTATTCTAAAATTTACATAACCTATGTGAAATTACCAAAATACCCTTACGTGCCAAAGCTATTTATTTTCTGTGTAAAGTAGTCCTACGAAAACGACTATATCTTTTGATCTATAACTCCATTTTAATCGATTCGAAAAGCCACGTTTCAGTTAAAGTATCTACTATAGTTTCTCTTTTTACCAAACAGTTTGTTCTACAAAAAGTTTGGAGTTTTTTCCATTTGAATCTGGTGTGTAAAACTGTAATACTTTCACAATTTATTTTCTAATTAAATCCTTGGGTATCATTACGGGACGAGCTGCTCGGCGAATCAAAGATAATACATAGACCTATAACCACAAATTTTTCCCTAATTCCATAAACCCACTGATTAGAGCATAAAATTATGTTTATGCCCCTGGTCAAAACAGTTACAGAAACTTAAGAACAAAAACATGTTTTCTTAGAGATTTTCACTATGTACAAGGTATAATCAATAAGTATAAATGCATGAACATGTAAATATGCATATGAAAGTATAGAAATACATATGAAAATAACTTCCTTACAAGGTTTGGTGGTGGAAAATGAGATAAAGATCAAGAACACCTAACTAGTAGTTAAAATTACCAACCAATTTACCCAAAGCTTCCAATACAAATCAACCCTTGCAAAACCTAGATCCAACTAATTAGAACACATAAAAATCCCTTTAAAAACTTCAAGAAAAACCCCAAGATTTTTGTGAGATTAATGTTGTTTGTGGTGGAAATGAACTAAGGAACACAAGCTAGGTACTATTCCTTCAACCCTAGACATAAGAACTTAGCAAAACAAAATTTGATGGTGAGGTTTTTAGGGTGTTTTTGGTTTGGCTAAACAAGAAGAAAGAGAGAAAAGATGTGTGATTTTGGTGTAAAAATGAGTTTGCAAGTTTTAGTATAATGGGTACATGCAAAGGTAGTAATACAAGTGTTCAAGGGGTGTAACCTTACTAGGACAAGTGTCATAGTGAGTTGAACGTGTAAGGGGGTGGCCAAGGGGGTGTTGGTGGTTTAATTTTGTTTTATTTATTGTTAAAATGTAAGAGTTTTAATGCTTGGGGTACAAAGGTGGTACAAATTTATGTTAAAACGCAAAACGTGCTAAGTTTACGTAAAAATGAAAAAGTGAAGGTATGACATATAAAATATATATGTAAAATGTTTAAAATGCATAAAACATGCAGACTAAACGTAGTATAGAGTTGGTTTCAAGTTTAATGGACGTGTATAAGTTTAAATGCTTAAGACGTAAATTAGAACGCGTAGAATGCAACTTATTTAAAAACAATGAATTTGAATGAAAATGATCATTTAATTGATTATGAGTAGACTAAATATTTGTCTAGTTTTAACACATAAAAATGGTGTTAAGAAAACTTACTTGTTATTCATGGTAGCAATAAATTTCTTTACTTGATTCTGTTGCACATAACACTTTCTTTAGCTTTCTTGATTCTTCACGTCCTTGATTCGGGTATCTTGGGAATATCACCACCAAGACTCCGTCAGGTATCCATCGGTATTGCACAGAAAAGGACTAGGGCTACAAACCTATCACAAGTGAGATGAGTATGAACTTAGGTAAAACCCTAATTTGATCTTCGGGGTCAAACGAGTATCGATTAGGGTTTAAGAAACCCTAATCGTCCTTGTGGGTTTGTGATTGACCAAAGGGTTATAAACCCTTTGGGTTTTGGTTCTTGGTCGACTAAGGAGTCGACTAAGTCGAATTCGGGTCTACTTGAAATGATCGACCAAAAGGGTTTAACCCTTTTGGTTGCTTCATCTGATTGCAAATTAAGAGAGAGAGAGAGAGAGAGAGAGAGAGAGAGAGAGAGAGAGAGAGAGAGAGAGAGAGAGAGAGAGTTAGGTTTGGTGTGTGTGAAACCTTCTCAAGACCCTTTGTATATATAGGGCTTAAAGAAGGTTTCTAGAATTACTTAGAAACCAAGTAATTCAAGTTTGACACAAATACATTCCCCCCTGTGGGGTTTCGGCCAAACCACCCCAAACACCCGTTGGGGTTTTTTGTTTGGTATTTGGTCTTTTTACTACCCTCTAAATCTAGGATAAATATTAGACTTTGGGTAATTAACGTTTAACCCTTTAATGAAAATAACATCATATTTGAATTTCCTCTTACATCTCTTTTCATTTCGTACCTCGTTTCTTATTTTCGCTTGTACTGTCCCGTTTTGTGTACACCGGTGTGACCCTTTGGCATTTTCGTGAAGGCAACTGTGAAAGACTTTGTGTTGTTTGCACACAATCCTTTCAAAAACTCTAGCTAAATTTCAGGTATATGACAATCCTTTTTGTATTTGCGAAATTATGACAAACAAGGATACGTTAATCTCGCAATAATTTCATCCTTTCTTGTTATCGTGATCAAACTGCTTCCCAAAGTGTGCGCTGAAACTTGTCGCATGGCCATGCTACCACAACTCGACTCACCACAATGGGCCATGAAAATATCTTCTCTTGCTTACCAACAAGGGTTTCAAACTTGCCATCTCGAAAAATCATAATATCTTAATACATTTTCCTTTCTGCCCGGTAATAGCTGTTATAGATGCACTTTTATGAAACACCATTTGACTACTCAGTTTCAGATTGGTCAATATGCGAATATTATATATTCTCTTGTCTTTAGGATAGTACATCACAATATGAGAATGCAAGTAACTTAATAATTCATGTGATCATTTCTCGATTTTGATCACGTCCAATATTTGCCTCGCACAATGCATGTGAAACGCTCAGCACTTCGCCGGCTTTGTAATGTTGATCAATACTTTTTGTAGCGTTTTCTGAAATAAAAGAAGATATACACAACAAACGATATCTCATTTCTTAGTTATGGTACTAGTCACAGTGGTGACCATTACCCTCAACTCCACGTTAACGTCACATTATTATTCCACACATCTCTACTATCACCACCTTTTACTTTTAATTGTCATCGTCATTAAAAATACTCACTTTATACAAACATATCTCCCAAATCACCCCACATACACACTCACAAATCAAAAATAAAATAAAATAAAATAATAATTGTGATGGTGGTCACCATAAACTGCAAAAAAAAATAAAGGTGATAGGGGTGTCTCAGATGGTGGTGGCGCGTAAGGTTGATGGTTATGGTGAGGCCTAGCCTAAGGGTTACAATGGTTATGGTGATGCCTCACCAACCATGTAAACGTTACTGCTCAAACCATAACCATCAAATATTATAAAGCAAAAACTGACTTGACGATATTAACTGGGGTAATGGTGGGTGATCGACCACCACCACCAACCACGCNAAATAGAAGTTTGGCTAGGATTAGGTTTTAGGAAAAATACCAGGTGTTACACCATCTCTATCACCTCAATCCTCAATCACGTGCGATCTTTTTGTTTTGTGCATTGGTTTGGTGGTGCTAATGAATTTAATAATTTGCTGAATGAATGATTTGACACTGACATAAAGGTAGTGAATTCGATGAACATTACTTAGAGTCATTATAGGGAAAAGATTGATAATTGTGATGGTGGTCACCATAAACTGCAAAAAATAAAGGTGATAGGGGTGTCTCAGATGGTGGTGGCGCGTAAGGTTGATGGTTATGGTGAGGCCTAGCCTAAGGGTCACAATGGTTATGGTGATGCCTCACCAACCATGTAAACGTTACTGCTCAAACCATAACCATCAAATATTATAAAGCAAAAACTGACTTGACGATATTAACTGGGGTAATGGTGGGTGATCGACCGCCACCACCAACCACGCACCATCTCTATCACCTCAATCCTCAATCACATGCGATCTTTTTGTTTTGTGCATTGGTTTGGTGGTGCTAATGAATTTAATAATTTGCTGAATGAATGATTTGACATTGACGTAAAGGTAGTGGATTTGATGAACATTACTTAAAGCCTTATTATAGTGAAATGACTGACACACTCTTAAAATTTATTTGGACACTCTACTGTATGCAATAGATAATTTTATTTTAAATATAACCTCCTTTAACTACTTGTAGAGTGAAGTAGTGTGAATGAGCTCCCTTGCTAGTATACCAAAGGTTTGATATTTCCCTTTAATTACCCGGATTAGACATTTAATAAAGGGTGAAGATCTTTGCTTTAATAAATGTAAATAACTAAATACGAAGAAGAAGATTAAATAAAGAAAAAAAATAAATAAAGAATAGTTTGGTCCGTACTCTGACAAAGACCACTGAAGGATGGTGTCACATGCTCTCCTGTCATCATCATCATCTCACAATAACAATCAACGGTCTTCTACTTCTCTTCTTCTTCCTATGTACGGCCCTGATCTCACTCTCTTCTTCATGTCGGGTCGGATCTTCCCTATATAACCCACTTCATTTCTCACTTGCCCTCTTCTTTTTTCCAACTTTTTATGAATAAATAAATAAATATGGGTCTTCTTTGGTTTTCTTGGGGGATAATAATGCATGTTCATGTTTTGTGCTTTAGAGTTAAGAAGAAAAGATTGTTTTGTGTTAATTAATTAAAAAACATGTTTTTCTTTTTTAAGGGTTTGTCTAGTTTAAGGTTTTTGGTTTCTTAAAATAAAAAATATTAAAGTTAAGGTTTAGATTTTAGGATAAAAATGAAGCTTTCAACATCAGGGTCTGGTCAGCAGCTTCAAGAAGGTATTAGTTTTAGTTTTATCATATCTTTTGTTTTTGACTTTTTTTTTTTTTTGTAGTATTTGTTATGTCCTTTTCATAGTTTATGACAAATTAATCTAGTATTTTTTAAGTTAAAGATGAGTCCATGTGGATTAATTTATTGTTTGTTTGTTGGTCTGTTGGTTGTTTATTTTTAAGGAGAAAAGAAATGTTTGAATTCGGAGCTATGGCATGCTTGTGCTGGCCCTCTTGTTTCGCTACCGACATTAGGCTCTCGTGTTATTTATTTCCCTCAGGGTCATAGTGAGCAGGTGCTTAATTAATCTTGATTTGTGAATATTTGTTTGATGATTAAGTTTTGAGTGGTGTTTAGTCTGATTTGGCTGGTAATGTGAACTAGGTTGCTGCCACGACGAATAAAGAAATTGATGGTCATATTCCGAATTATCCTAGCTTGCCTCCACAATTGATCTGCCAACTTCACAATGTCACAATGCATGTGAGTTGATGTCATTAGTTTTATACGGTTAAAGGTGAAAGAAAGACTGATTATTATTGTAATTTCAGGCAGATGTTGAAACGGATGAAGTGTATGCCCAAATGACATTGCAGCCACTGACTGAGGTACAATCGCTGGTTAGAGTTACAATGTGGATTTATATAGTTATAAGAAGGATTTATTTAAAAGGTTATTTGTGTGTAATGTGTTGTCAGCAAGAGCAGAAGGATACATTTCTTCCTGTTGAGTTGGGTGTACCGAGTAGACAGCCAACAAATTACTTCTGCAAGACATTAACAGCTAGTGACACAAGTACTCATGGCGGGTTCTCGGTTCCTCGGCGTGCTGCTGAGAAAGTTTTTCCTCCGCTGGTAATGATGCCTGCTCTATCATATGCTTATCTTCTGAAAGTTTCGTGGATCAGATTACAATGTTCTTTCTTTGCTTTTTCAGGATTTTTCTCAGCAGCCACCTTGTCAGGAACTCATTGCAAGGGATCTCCATGACGTTGAATGGAAGTTCAGGCACATTTTCCGGGGTAAGTTTATAATTCTTTAGTGTGTGAAGTACTTACCGATTGCTATAAGATAAAATTTAACAAAAAGAACATGTTCATGGAAAAAGAGATGTTTTGTGAAACGAAAAAAAAAAAAAAAAAAAAAAAAAAAAAAAAAAAAAAAAAAAAGAAAATCTCTTAAAGCAGTTAAGAGAATGCGGTAAGTAGGTAATTTTAGTTTACTGATTTGGTTTTGATACCCGCACATTAAATGGTGGATATCGGTACTCATTTACTCATACTCCTACTCAATATCTAATCTGTAGTGAGGGGCCGAGATTAAGATGCAATGTTTACTGGATGTTCTGCACCAGCGTCTTGGGTTTTGGTTTTATATTTGTGCTTTTTGATTGTGAGTTTAATGTTATCTTGATTCATCTCTTTGTTAAAACAGGGACTTGAATTGTTTTCCTGGGTTGATTTGTTTAGCAAATTAACAAAATATCATAATGTTTTTAAATTTAAAAATCTGTATTTTTTAGCTTGTATATGAGCCAGATTTACAAAATGTTCGGTTAATTGTGGATAATTTCATGTAACGTTACATATTTTCTCCTTCCCATGCAGGGCAGCCCAAGCGCCATCTACTTACAACAGGGTGGAGCGTGTTTGTTAGCGCAAAGAGACTTGTTGCCGGAGATTCTGTGCTTTTTATCTGGTAGCTTTTCAGTTAGATATTAATGACATGCAATTAGTTAGTTCTAGAAGTGACAAGTTCCATTCATTAACCTAAATGGGTAAATTTGGGTTGTATTTTGTCTCCAAATGGCTGACGGGTAAATATATATGTAGAACTTAACTAAATTGGGAAAATTTCAAATGGGTTAGAAGGCTCCTAAATTGCTTATTTAAGGAAAAAAAATTATATTGAAAAAGGAAAACATATTATTATTCTAACAAAGCAGTTTTATGATCTTATTCGGTAACTAATAGAAATTTAAAAATTGGACATAAAAGTGTTCAAGGGTCAGCCATCAGCCTAACGCGACTTGTATTAAAAGGTACCCTGTTTTTACCCATACCCAAGCCAAATTGCCTGGTTCATGTTGCACTCCTAGCTAGGTCCTTCTAAAGGCTTGTAGCCGTCCCAAGATTGAGGTGGGTGTTAATTTGAAAACTAGGAACGAGAAAAATCAGCTCCTTTTGGGAATCCGACGTGCTACTCGTCCACAGACCGTGATGCCATCATCTGTTCTGTCAAGTGATAGTATGCATATCGGCCTTCTTGCTGCTGCTGCTCATGCATCTGCTACAAATAGCTGTTTCACAATATTCTTTAATCCAAGGTAGCAACTAAAATATGTGTATTATATTATAAAGTATTCTCTTTAGCTTCTTCTTACAACTGTAATTGCATTCAGGGCTAGTCCATCCGAATTTGTCATACCCCTCTCAAAGTATGTCAAAGCTGTGTATCACACACGTGTTTCCGTTGGGATGCGTTTTCGTATGCTGTTTGAAACTGAAGAATCAAGCGTACGCAGGTATCATTGTTAATTTCTACACGTTATGAACTTCAAATGTTTGTATTCTTTATGTGGGCAATCTAATGATTAACCATAAGTAGTGAATTATTAATACTATATTAACATATTAACCGTGTTATCTTACGTGGGCCATTTAATAATTAACCATAAGTAGTGAGTTATTAATACTAGATCTAACATATTCATCTATAGATAAGGCCAGACTACTAATGTATCTTTAATTTTCAATACATATATATAGATACATGGGCACAATTACTGGCATTGGCGATTTGGATCCTGCTCGCTGGCCTAATTCTCATTGGCGATCTGTTAAGGTAAATCATCATGTTCACTTCTTTATATCAGCTTTACACTTTTTTTTCCGTGTTTACAAGTGGTCATGTAAGTAAGCTTTATGGGGGCAAGCGTTACTCACTGTATAATTGAACAAGTAAATGTAAATATCGACATATCATACAATTGAGGGATTGAGGTTAAATAATTACTGCCTTTCTGAAAATGTAAATGGATTACATCTTCTGAAGTTAAAATTACAATATTAATTTCAAAATGGGTATTTTGCTTTGTGAAAATGATTTAGGCTCTATGGTTTAATCCATTTAACGTTTCATGTACGCTAATGCGAGGTTGATATAGATAGGGCCTATAAAATAGAGAAACGAGAATAGGGGAATGTGATATAATTTATTTTGTATCTCAGTAGTTGAAACAATCATAAACCACACAACTATGTGATCAAACGAGGAAAAGGTAATTGGTTGAAGATATAATTAATTATTGCACTTTTCGTGTCTTACCATATATATATTTTAGTTAAATTAATATGAGCATGTACATTTTCAAAATGTATTTTTATTGATAATGATAGCAAAGTGGTTTTTGACATTATACTTGTCGATCACCCATGTATTGTACTTCATATTTAAGAATCTCTTTATGTAGGTTGGTTGGGACGAATCGACTGCAGGTGAGAGGCAGCCACGGGTATCCTTATGGGAAATTGAACCTTTAACAACCTTCCCTATGTATCCGTCGCTGTTTCCCCTTCGCTTGAAACGACCTTGGTATCCCGGAGCTTCATCTTTTCAAGGTACCGGCCTTAATTTTAGAAGTGTCCAATTTGACCCATTTACATATAAACAGGTCGCTTTGGGTTGTGTTCAATCTCAAAGTGTTCAAGTTGGGCAGATTATGTTCTTTATCTCAAAATGATTAAATAAAAAAAATAAACTAAAAGAGGAATGGATCAAATGGGTTAAATATCTCACTCAAACTCTTATCTTTTTAATCCATATAACCTAAAATAAGCTTATTCAAAGATATATATTATTGTTTATTTGTTATGATGATTTTTTTTATTCATTAGTATTTACGAAAACGTGTTTGTGGGTAAAATGACCCTTTTCAACCTAAATCAGTCTCAATTCCTCTTGCCACGTTTGCTAAATTTAATAACTAGCTCAGAAGCATAAACTTTCTTGACCCTTCGGCAAACCCAAATCAAGGGACCGTAAGACCATTCTTATTATTTTTTGTCTTCTCAATTTTGATTCTATGCTTGCAGACAGCAGAGATGACGCAATTAACGGGATGTCATGGTTGAGAGGTGATACTGGCGAACAAGGGCTCAATTCTCTAAATTTCCAGTCAGGTGGCATGTTTCCTTGGATGCAGCAAAGGGTAGATCCGTCATTTCTCCAAAGTAATCTCAGTCAGCAGTACCAGGCGGCACTGGCAGCAGGTTTGCAGACTGGAAGTGGAGACGCCTTGAAACAGCAAATGTTGCAATTTCAGCAGCCCGTTCAATACCTTCAGCAGTCGGGCATCTCAATACCTCAGCACTCAATACAGCAGCCATTTGTGCATGGTCAAAGTCAAACCCAAATGTTGGACCCAAGGTCACTACAGCCACAAGTTAATAACCAAGAGGGACAACGACAGCAGCAAAGTTCATATCCCGATACATATCAGATGCAAAATGAGCAGTTTCAATCAAGGCAGCAATCGAGCGTTCCGGCTCCATTGTTTCCAAAGACAGATTATATGGAGTCGAGTCCTAAATTTACTTCCAATATCGCCCCATCAATGCAGAATATGTTGGGTTCATTATGCTCAGAAGGGACTAGCAACCTTTCAAATTTCTCAGGAACTAGTCAGCTAGTGACACCGGAGAATCAATCTAATCAGCAATCGTGGGTATCAAAGTTTTCTCAACCGCAAGTTACTGCATCATCAACTTCACCATCTGTTGAGCAGGAATCTTCAAGTTTGGATGCTCAAAATCATTCTTTATATGGTGGTCTTAATATCGACTCATCTGGGCTTCTGCTTCCAGCACTCGATACTGATTTGTCCACAATGCCATCAGCATACGTTGGCTACATGCAAGACTCTTCTGAGTTGTTGCAGTCTGCAGGACAAATTGACCAACCTAACCATAACCCAAACCGGACATTTGTCAAGGTGTGAAACCATGATATCTTTAACTGGTAGTAAGTGTGTGGTTATTTAATATTTGGGTGAGTTGACACTCTGGATTTGTGTGATTTGTTGCAGGTTTACAAATCAGGGTGTGTTGGGAGGTCACTAGATATGGCCCGGTTCAACAGTTACCATGAGCTACGAGAGGAGTTGGGTCAAATGTTTGGGATCGAGGGTTTGCTTGAAGACCCTCAAAGATCAGGCTGGCAGCTTGTATTCGTTGACAGGGAGAACGATGTGCTTCTCCTTGGAGACGATCCTTGGGAGTAAGTACCTCAATATTTGAATCTATTGGCGGTTTCTAGATATAGTATTTCCGTTAGAGGTACCGAATTAGCGGGTTTGGATAACATGTCAGAACGAGTGATATTTTTTTATGAAAATAGGTGGGTTGATTTAATCCAGAAACACACTTTTTGTTTAAAATTTCTGGTTTTTAACAAATCAAAAGATAAAGATATAGGAGTATTATTACTACGACAATCTTGTCTATATCTTTTACGATTTGATAAAACGACATAGGTTTTATGCATTGAATATACAATTTGGGCTGCTTTTGACTAGGGGTGGCATTTCTCGACACGACACGATAAACGACACGAACCCGACACGAAGTTAAACAGGTTTGGGTTGAGGATAAATAGGTTTGGGTCAAAAACAGGTCAACCCGTCTAACCCATTTAATAAACGGGTCGTGTTTGGGTTGAGCAAGTGTTAAACAGGTCAACACGTGAACCCGTTTAAGTATATAAGCCTCTAAAAATAAAATATATAACTTGGTTTTAATGTTAGATATGGATTAAATGTATTTTGTTATGTTCTTAATATGAGTGAATTATGATTATAACTAAGATTTTATTGAAATTAACGCTTATAACTTATAACTCAGATATCATTGAAATTGTCGTATAGTTATTTGTATGTTATTTTTATCATATATTAGATCCTTATATCATTTTAGCATTTAAGCTAGTTAAATCAACAAACCGCCAATCTTATTCACTGCTTGACATATTTGCTTAAACAGGTTAAACGGGTCACAAACGGGTTACACGTGTTATGCAGGTTTGGGTTAGGGTTGAGCTTCTTGACACGATTAATAAATGGGTCGTGTTTGGGTTGAGGTTATTTCAACCCGCTAACCCGCGAACCCGAATAGGTCAACACGAACACGACTCGATTGCCACCCCTACTTTTGACCCATATTAATCTGTCTATTATTAGCTTAAAAATTTTCACTTTATCCATTTGACATGTAATTGGAGGTAAAGCATATACCAAGGGCTGAGTGACCGACTCATTTGTTGGTAAATGGGTTGACTTTGCCAACCTCAGATCCTGCTTTCTCCTACGTATTTATATGCTTCTTGAATTGGGATTTTGTTATTCTACTAATGTACTCCACCGATCCCATGAAATTGCCCTGAAAAGAGTATTGCTTAATGCTACTACATATTATAGCAACTTATTGTTATCATTTCAAATAAATCTTTGAAATTGATTTTTCCCTTTATTAAAGTTCCCGGTTTTAGGTAGTCAGTCAAAACTTAAAATGTGTCTGAGTTGAGCTTTATTAAGAAATTTATTGTTAAGTTTATGCTCATTAAGTGTGTTCACCTAGCATTGTATATTGTGTCTGGTATATTATTAAGATAGTTTGTTCCAAGGACTTCGGGTTTACAAGATTCTTCTATAGTCGTTATTGAAGGAATGGTATTTCAGATATTTGACGAATAATTGATTATTAGCTAATTTTTTTGTATTTTTGGTGCAGGGCATTTGTAAATAGTGTCTGGTATATCAAGATACTTTCTCCCGAGGATGTGCAACAACTTGGGAAGCAAGAGGTTGAATCCTTTGGCCAAAACTCGGGTGAAAGGATCCACAGCGTTTCTGGACTTCCTCCATCAATGGGATCACTTGATTTTTAACAAACAAAGAGTCAACTTTGGTGATCCTGAAACAAAGGAATTATCTATCTGGTTCTTTTTCGCTTTTGTTGGTCTCTTTTGACCCGAGCGTATGTTGTGTGTCGTACAACCCCATTTAATTGTTATATTAAGTAGTGGAAGTGATGACTCAAAATTTAGAACATGTATGGAGCCAATCTGACTATGAATTGCTGACTATCTTGGAACTGTTGTTTGACTCTTTATCGTGTGATCTATCTATCGAAAACATTACTCTTTCTCGAATGTATACTTGTAGGATGTGTTAGGTGTACTTCTGACTTGGCTGTTTTTATCAGATAAGCTTTTCCAATCATTGGATCTAGGAATTTTGTAGTGACAACAATTCTACTAGATTTTACCAGTAGTAATTTAAGTACGGTTTTTGCTAATGACATACATAAGGCTGTAGTTAAGAGACAATCTTTTATTGTAAATGATTGCATTCATTTTTTTGGAGGTTGTATTCTTGTCTTGAGAGACTGTCATGGATGATAACCATTCATTGGTTGTTATGCAATGAAAATATTTTTCTTAATCATTGTATATAGAGTTCTTGTTAGCAAAATACTTTGTTTATAGCAAGGATCAATATACAGCAATTGTATTTCATGCACTTTGACTTGTTTGTGACTACAATGGTTACCTCATAAATAATGGACAGCCTCCCATTTACAGAGATGAAATATAAATTAGGACTCGAATAAAAAGTAAAAATGTTGTAAATCTAGCCATGGTTTCCTCTTGCTAGAAACACATTTAGTTATCAAAATTTCAACTCATAAGGTTTGCTTTTCAAAGTTCAGGTCACTATAGCAGTTTACAGCTATACCAATCTGTGATTGTAAAGAAATAATTTATATGTAGTAGGAAAATGCAAAAAAAAAAAAAAAAAAAAAAAAAAATTATTAAAAATTTATTGCAATAAAAACGAGACCAACACTTTTTTTCTCTCTCCTCTCTTGACGATTTTGGCGATTTCGTCTCCCCCAAACAACAAGCTAACCCTGGTCATTTTAGGATTTATTGTTGTGATTCTTTTCAGCAATTCCTTTGTTTAATACTCCTTTTTTCATCTATTTGTTATGCCAATTGAATCCACTGAACCCCCTGATGTTCTTAGTGATGAGTTTCGTACTCTCACTGGTATAACATCAGCTGATTTACATCATAGGCCTATTTTTCCAACTGGTGAAATGAAAAACCCTAAGTCAAGAGGCAGACCTAAGGGTACTAAAAATCGTCCTAAAAGTGTTATGGTTAAAGTTCAGTATCCTGGATCTGCTTTGGCTGGTGCTGGGGCTATTCTCAAGAGGTTGAGGAACTCTAAGGTGAATGGTTTGGGTAGAAGTCGAAGTGAGTCTTCTCCGATGGTCTCTAGTAATGGTAAGCGTCTAAACCCTAGTAAGATTCCTGTTGATGATGTGTTAACTAAGGTTTTAGATAAAATGGCTTATGATAAGAATATTGCCAAGCAAATGGTTTTGAGTAAGGGTGTGAAGGATGTTGGGGTGCCTGTTAAGGTTGGTTCCAAGGTTGATAATCAATGTTTAGTAGGGGATAATGATGGTTCTTTCATCAATAATCCTATTGAACCTGTGTTGTCTGTTCCTGTTGATAGTAGTAATTTTGTGGGTAATAAGGATGGTCATATGGATTGTTCTAGTGATCCTTGATTAGTTAGTAATACTGCTAGTAAGCTTAATATGGCTGATGTAAAGCATATTGGGGTTGAAAGTAGTAGGAATGCTAGTAAGGATGGGAAGGTGGTTGATAAACAGAGTTCTGTTTTTGTGTTTGGAGATGTACAGAGTGGAAAAGGGTTACTACAGAAGCCTACTAGTGGCCTTACCAAGGTTCAATTTGGCGCTAGTCTGTTCTATAAGTCCAAATCTGTGTGGTCTTCTGGTAATACTGCTGCTCATGCTTTTAAGACTGATGGTTCCATTAATATTGATTCTTTTGCTGAGAAGTTGAAAAAGGGTGTTGAAGATAGAGAATTACTTATGAATTTTGCTCCTCAGTGTGTTTCTAAGGGTAGTGATGGTACTAGGAGAATAGCCATTTCTAAGGAGGATATTAAAAAGGGTAGTGAGGCTTGTGCTTGCAACTATATGGGTATTTTATGGGTACATCAATGGATTATAGGGTGGTTAATTCTAATTTGAGTAAAATATGGAAGGTTTTTGGTATTTCTGATATTACCAAAACCAGTGCTGGTTTGTTTTATTTTAAGTTCAAGAATGAGGAAGGTATGAAGGCTGTGTTAGAAAGTGGTCCATGGATGGTTAATAACATCCCATTGGTTCTGAATGTGTGGGAGCCTGGTATTTGGTTGGAGAAAGTTGAGCCTAGTTCTATTCCTATTTGGGTATATGTTTATGGTATCCCTATGGAATTGTGTAATGGTAATGGGATTGGTAAAATATTCAGTGGAGTTGGTAAACCAATGTTAATGGATAAGCTGACTAGAGAAAGATGTTTGAAGAAGTCTGGAAAGTTGGATTTTGCTAGAGTATTGGTGGAAGTTTCAGCTGAAGATGTCCTTCCTCACTCTCTTGAGATTGAGTATCCTCAAATTGGTGAGAGGCCTGCTAGAGTTGGTAAGTTGGATGTCAAGTACCAATGGCAACCTCCACAGTGTACTCATTGTAAAACTTTTGTTCACAAGACTGTTTCATGTAAAGTTAGACCCAAGTCAGAGGTTGAGACTGCTTCTGTGAATGCTAATGCTGCAGGTGTTGAGAATGATGTTAATCATGTTAAGAGTAAGGATGATTTGGTTGATGCTGATGGTTTTGCTCAAGTGGGTAAGAAGAATAAGCCAGTTAGTCAAAAGTCTGTTCAGCAGAGCAATTTGCAAAGAAATAATTTGGATAATAGGTCTTTTCAAAATAGAGGTCCTAATATGGTTAATAGAGCTTATGTGGGAAATAAGATGGGTCCTAATCAGCAATCTTATAAGAGTAATTTTAAGCAGCAGGGTAGTGTGAAAACTAAGGGTGGAAATGTGAATGCTGGTATGGTGAATCAGAATAGTAAGGTTGGTGCTAAACAACAGGGTAGTGGTTACAAGAAGAATGAGAGTTTGGTCCTAAAACCTCTTCTTAGTTCTAAGTTCAATGAAAATTTCAAACCCAAAGTATTGGTTAGAGGCTCTGGTTCTAAAGATAATGGTGCTAGTGCTATGGTGGAAGACCTTCCTCTTTCTAATTCTTTTGCTGCATTGGAAGATCAGGTAATGAAGGATAAGGAGTCTGAATGTATCAATGGAGTTGATGAGGAATATGTTAATGTTGTTTGGCCAAAGTTGAAATCTGAAGTTGATGAGGTGATGCAGTCTGGTAAGTACCCTTCTATTGATATTAAATCCAATTGGTCTTTAGCTCAACTAGACTATTTTTTTCCAAAATTGTTCTAAATTTGGGTTAGAACCTTATATGGATGAAGATGAAGTAGAATCTGTTTGTGAGGGTATGGCTGTTTCTATGAAGCCTGAGAAGGTTAATGATAGTTGCCCTGGTGATAGTGAAATTGGGTCAAAAAATAAGAATAATTTAAATGAATGTTAAGGCTTTTGCTTGGAATGTTAGGGGGCTTGGTAATGATATTAGCCAAAAGCAGGTTATTGACCTTTTAAGTATGGGAGGTTTTAGCTTTTGTTGGCTTTTGGAGACTAGAGTTAAGAAGAAGAAGTTGAGTAGAATTTGTTCTAAAGTTCTTGGTAATTGGGATTGGATCTCTAATGCATCTATGTGTGAAGGGGGTACTGGAATTATTGTTGGGTGGGATCCTAATGCTGTAAGGATTATGCTCCATAGTCAGACTTCACAAGTTATGCATGTCTTTGTGGAAACTGTTAATGGGGGTAAGAAGTTCTTTTGCTCTTTTATTTATGCTCATGTTAAGAGTAGTGGTAGAAAAGAGTTATGGAAGGATCTTGTTCTACACAGTCATGTTGTTAAAGATGCTCCTTGGGTTCTTTTAGGAGATTTTAACATTATTCTGGATGCTAGTGAAAGGTCTATGGGTTCCTCAAATGTTACTTCTAGTATGGTTGATTTTAGGGAATGTTTATATCAAATTGAGGTTTCTGATATTTTGATGTCTGGTCTTCAGTTTACTTAGAACAAGAGCCCTGGTAATCCATTTGGTTTGTTAAAGAAGTTGGATAGAATTATGAGCAATGGTAAATTTCTTGACAAGTTTCCCAATGCTAATGCTCAGTTTCTGCCTTTTGTTTCATCTGATCACACTCCTATGGTTCTTAATATTCCTGGTATTTCAGGGGCTAAGCCTAAGCCTTTTAAATTTGCTAATTTCTTAGCTTCTAAGCCTGAATTTCTTTCTACTGTGGAGTGTGTTTGGAGTAAACATGTTCCTGGTTATCCTATGTTTTCAGTGGCCTCTAAACTTAAATTGTTGAAGAAGCCTCTCAGGAAATTGAAGTTTGTTCAGGGTGATCTCTCTGCTAATGTTAGTAAGTGTAAAGAGGAGTTGTGTAGAGTTCAAGCTGATATGGTGAAGGACCCTTTTAATGTTGATGTGAGAGCTAAGGAAGCTTCTTCTCTTGATAAGTACAGAGATGCTGTTAAAGATGAGGAGTTATTTCTTAAACAAAGATCTAAAGTCAAGTGGCTTAGTGAAGGGGATCACAATACTAGATTCTTTCATAGAGCTTTAAAGGAGAATAGAAACAGGAGTAGAATTGAGTTTGTTGAAGACATGTCTGGAAAGTTACATTCTGGGCATGATGTGGGGGAGCAGTTTGTGAAGCATTTTGAAGATGTTATGGGGAAGTGTGGTGATGTTTCTCCCATAAGTAATCCTTCTGAGTTGTTTTGTAATAAAATTTCTGATTTGGATGCTGAGTTTATGGTGAGAGCTGTTTCTAGTGATGAGATCAAGTCTGCATTATTTAGTATGGATGATGATAAGTCACCTGGCCCAGATGGTTTCTCTGCTAAATTCTTCAAGGCTGCATGGTCAGTTGTGGGAGCTGAATTCACTAAGGCTATTATGGATTTCTTCTCTAATGGTAAGCTTTTAAAGGAGATTAATGCTACTATTATTGCATTGGTCCCTAAAGTCAAAACTCCTAAAAATGTTTCTGACTTTAGGCCAATTTCTTGTTGTAATGTTCTCTATAAGTGTATTAGTAAAGTCATTGCTAATAGACTTAAAGGAGTTCTTGATTCTGTGGTCAGTGATTGTCAAAGTGCCTTTATTCCATCTAGACAGATTAGTGATAACATCATGGTCACACAAGAGTTGATGAGAAATTACCACAGGAAGAGTGGTCCTTCTAAAGTTGCATTTAAGATTGACATTAATAAGGCTTATGATTCAGTGGATTGGGGCTTTCTTAGGCAGTGTTTAATCTCCTTTGGATTTCCTTGTAAGATGATTATGTGGATCATGAGTTGTATCTCTTCTCCATCATTTACTGTCAGTGTCAATGGTGATCATCATGGTTTCTTTAAGGGTAAGAGAGGTTTAAGACAAGGGGATCCTTTATCTCATTATCTGTTTACTTTAGTTATGGAGGTTCTTTCTTTGATGATCAAGAGGAAAATTGATAGTGAAGATAGTTTCAAATACCACTGGAGATGTAGTAAAGTCAAGCTCACCCATCTTTGTTTTGCTGATGACCTGATGATCTTCTCTAATGGTGATGTTTTGTCTGTTTCTGTATTGAAGAGTGCTTTGGAGGAGTTCAGCAGTGTTTCTGGGCTTGTTCCAAATTTGAGGAAAAGTATTGCTTTTTTTGGTAATGTTCCTTTACTTATTAAGAATGCTATTCTGAATATCATGCCTTTCTCAGAAGGATCTTTACCTGTTAGATACTTGGGGGTTCCTTTACTTTCTTCTAGACTTTATAAGAAGTATTGTGATCCTTTAATTGATAAAGTTAAGCAAAGATTGGTTAATTGGAAAAATAAGGTTCTGTCATTTGCTGGTAGACTGCAATTAATTCAGTCTGTGTTATGTTCCATTCAAGTTTTCTGGTCTTCTGTGTTTATCCTTCCAATTAGTGTTTCCAAGGAGATTGAAAAGATCATGAGAGGTTTCCTTTGGTCTCAGGGTGAATTACAGAAAGGTAAAGCTAAAGTTAAATGGTAGGAAGTGTGTAGTTTGAAAATTCAGGGTGGGCTTGGTATAAAATCTCTTCATAGTTGGAATTTAGCTCTTATGTCTAAACATGTTTGGCATATTGTGACTAAAAAAGACTCTTTGTGGGTAAAATGGATCAATTCATATAGGCTGATTGATAATAGATCTCAAGCTAGAATTTTTTGGGATGCTCCATGTGGCAATGATGTTTGTTGGGGTTGGAGGAATATTTTGCATTGTAGAGATATTCTTAGAAGCCATTTTGTAACTAGAATTGGAGATGGGTGTTCGGCTTCAGTCTGGTTTGACAATTGGTGCTTTTTAGGCCCATTGTGTCAGTTTATATCTAAAAGAGATTTGTATGAAGCTGGGCTTTCTGTGGATAGCAAGGTTGCTGATTTTATTGTGAATGGAGAGTGGATATGGCCTGAGTGTTGGATTAACAAATTTCCTTTTTTATTTCACTTGCCCCCTCCTTTGTTGTTTAGAGATAGACCTGATAAGGTTCTATGGGCTTCTAATGAGGGTAAGGTTGGAATGTTTTCTGTCAAATCTGTATGTGCTGACCTTTTACCTCATAAACCTGTTGTTCCTTGGTATAAAATGGTATGGTTCAGTCAAAACATCCCTAAGCATTCTTTCATCCTTTGGTTAGCTATCAATAAGAGTTTGAAGACTCAAGACAGAATGGCTATTTGGCTTAAGGTGGATAATCTCAAATGTTTTCTTTGTAATGAAGTGCAGGACAGCCATAGTCATTTGTTCTTTGGTTGCAAATTCTCTTCTAGTGTTTGGAGTTTCTTCAGAGATATGATTAGGCTTGATGTGCAGTCTTCTGATCTTTATCAGATAATTGAATTCATCACTAGTAGGCCTATTAACAAGTCAGTTTGGAGCATCATTCAAAGGTTAGTCATTGGGGCTATGGTTTATGTTATTTGGCAAGAAAGAAATTTGAGAATGTTTCAAGGTTCTTGTAGAAGTGTTGAAGGTGTTTGTTACTGTATTAAGGAAGTGGTTAGGCTTAGACTTTTAAGCTTGAAGTTTAAGAGTTCTAAGCAGGTTATGAAAGCTGCTGAGATTTGGAATTTTCAAGCTATGCAGAGGAATGTTAGCTGTCTTTCCAGAGATATAGGATGATGGGTTTTCTTTGTATGGTTTGGAGGCCTTTTTCTGGGCTGAGGCCTTTTGATTTTGATGAAATTGGTTGCTGGGCTAAGAGTAATTCCAGATGGAAGTGGGTTTATTTTTGCTATTTTGGTTTCTGTAATAGTATAAAATATAGTAATGCTTGTTTGTTTCTTGTTTTGTACCCAAAGCATGTTTTGGGTATGTCTTTTGGATTTACTTATATGGGGTTGTCCATATAAGTCTATTGTAAGTTTGTGATTAATATATTTGCCGGGGAGTATTCCCTATTTCCCAAAAAAAAAAAATGCAAAAAATTCATTTTGAGCTCAAAATATAAAAATATAAGAAAATGATTCTCATGTCTAAAACTTATGCCTAAGTACATACTTAACAAGAAGATTGAGAGATGTGTCAAAATGAAAAGTAGAGATAAAGAAATATAAAATGAATAAAACATATGTCAAGTAATGAATAAATTAATCATAAAAAAATTTTAAAAAATGATACATCCACAAAAATCTCTCTTAAAAATCATTTTAATCAAAACTCTCTTACTTTTTAATTTCTATCTTCCTATAAGTATAATACACATCTTTTTGTGATTTTTTTTTTTTTTTTTATCCTAAATTTTAAATCTCCATATCTACTTCAAAGTGAAAACTATATTGTGTCAGCCTAGGAGCTGAATTTATTTAATTGTTCAAAGAAAAAAATTAGTGTGGCTGCTGGGATTCGAGCCCAGGTCTCCACGGCCACAACGTGGAATTCTTACCACTAAACTACAGCCACTTGATGTTTTATTTAACCTATGAATATTTAAATATATTAACTAACCAAATAACAAAACAGAAAAGAAGGTAGACTCGCTATCTTTGCATACAATAACGTTACGTTTTCTCTTCTTCATTTAAAAAAAAATATATATATATTTTGTAGAGTAATTAAAAGTATCATTTATGTATTTGCATTTTTTAGTGTTGTTAATTAATCCAAAAGCATGCGTCCAATAAAACCCCTAACAAACCTGAAAGGTTAGCGCGAAACTAATCAAAAAAGTTAACACATCAAGATTATAAGATACTCGACAAAAGAAAAAACTACATGCACACAATATATATACCCTCAAACTCCTTTATTAATAATCAATAAAGGCTTATATCGAGACGACCAGAATAAATTAAACTAGCATCCCCTTACCTTTATCTATAAAAATGACAAGGTACAATCCCTATGATATTAAAATTTTATAGCATCATTAGTTGCCTTGCGCACTAAACAATCCTAGTTTAGGTATTTTTAAACCGATAGAAACATAAATTTAACAACTATAAACTTTAGAAACAAGAAAAATAGAATTTGAACCATTAAATCTCACAAAAATTCCTATTTGTACCATGTTTTAAGCTAAATTGTCTTTTTAAGGCATAAGTAAACTATAATCACTCAAGCATCCATATACTTATATCTTGATACCAAATGTTGTCTCATAATCAAAATTATATATTAGATTCTAGAGAGAGAGAGAGTGGTGAACACACATAGTTAGAGAGATGAGAGAAAAGATTGTATTGAATAATGAGCGTCACTCATTAGAAATGAGCTAATCATGGGTATTTATACCATTACACCATCTCCAGCTGAACAAAAGAGAAAGTATAAACAATACAAGAAAGGGGAAAAAATACGGGTGGTTGATTCCACTCATGTAGTAAGTTGGGTTTATGCATTGACTCGTAAAATTAGAAGATTTATCGTAAAATTAGAAGTGTCCCATATTCAATTTTGATTCATGCATGGACAACTAATGTTTGCATCCTCCAATTCTTGTTAGATTTCTTAGTTGCTTCACCCAAACCTCCACCTATAAAAACCCACCCACTAATACTTCCATCCATTTTATCACTCTAAAAACACACACACTCCTCTCTCCTTCTCTCTTCTTTCTCTCTCTAAAAACCGGCCAACCCTCCCACCGCCGGCGTACTATTCCTTTTGCAGTTCAGATTAATCAAAAATGATGAGTGTTTGAGCACTCATCAACATCCGGGTTAAAGTAGTAGCGAGTAGCTGAAGTAGCAGACAATCATTAGTGTGAATGTGCTTTGTTTTGGCCATAGCCATTTGTTGCTACAGATTGTCCATGAACTTATCGAATGTTTAAGTTTTCGATGCTTTGTGATGTTAGCATTAATGCAAGGTTTTGCCTCTATGCTAAATGATCTTCTCTTTTTCAAGCCTAACACTTACCAAATTCAAACTCAAAAGTACAATTTCAAATGCAAAGGCGAAAAAAAAAAAAAAAAAAAAAAAAAAAAAAAAAACCTATTGGCGTTGTAGTTCCCTATTTATAAGAAATCATGACCTAATTGCTAAATTTTAAAACGACTCAAATTAGGAAAGATATCAAAAACTAAATATCAAATTCACCGAAGGTCCCTTAGAGTTTAAGTCACTTTTATAAGAAAAATCCTACGCCTACTTCCGCTTTGAATCAAACCTCGCCACACCCCCAAATACTCGAAACAACTTTTTGATCAAAACGGTATAGTCGGTTTGTTGTCCTCATTGTACGTGTCGCCGCGCGGGTCTTAAACATCTCATCTACCGAATCTTCTAACTCAGATCCACATAAAACTGTTGAATTTCAAAAAAGGTCGTTCACAGTTTCGCGATCCTTGCGGAAAAAAAATACAAGATTGACGATAAACGCCAACGATCAACACTGGACGCCGCGTATCAGTGTCGTTTAACGAATTTTTATTTAAAAAAACATTTCTTATAGCTTGTTCAGCCGAGACAATAGCTTTCCCCATACAACAACTTTATCATTAAGACGTAAAGCGATTCAAAAACTTTCCTATTCAGCTGCGTGCCTATATAGATGTTTGGTCCGATTCAGATCTGAATGCAGTTTTTTGTCTTGTAGCCTGCTTTGTCCTGTAGCAAAAAAAATTGATTTTGCTATGGCTTCTGATGATCAGCAGTGGTACATGGATACTAGGGCAACTTCTCACTTTTCCGCAGATACCAGTAACCTTGAATCGGTTTTTATTAATCATATTTTCATTTGATTATTACGGATCTTCCATGTACCCATTCCGGGCATGTACAAATTCCCAACCCCTACCGTCTCCTCCAACTGATAATAAATGCTCCATTGACTTCGATACCTATGGTTTCAATGTGTGAGATTATCATACTCGTAAAACACTTCTTCGTTGTGACAACGTGAGTGATCTAAACCCGTTGCATGTTGTGGCCTCAACCTTTGCCCAATTCGCTCTTGCACCGACATTTTGGTCACCTTGGTGACTGTGTAATTCAAACTCTCTCGTACGGTGGTCTTGTGTCCTACAATAAACAAAATACTCAACCCTTGATTTGGATTGTCGAAAACCCTAAGGATTTGGGGTTTGGGACGATCGGTTTCACAAGGTAGGGAAAGAGAGGATTTTGTTCTAGCTTAGGGTGTGGAAGATTAGCTAATAATGAACCTAGGGGTTCCTTATATAGCCTAAATATCTTGGAGTCTAAGTCAGACACAAACACCTCCTCTTATCCCTTTAATTGGCCGAACACTAACACCCACATGGGCTTGTTAGTCGTTTGGGCTTATGCCAATATTTACATGTTCGTTACTTGTTAACTAGGTAGCCCGTTAGTTAATTTAGCGTCTAACTGTTAAGCTAACGATCTTTAAATCATTTCGTGAATTATATATAATTAATATAACTACTATAATATACATTAATTATATTATAAACATATTTTTCGGTGTACACGTGTGTGCCCCCCAATAGGCTCACGTATCTTCGGGCGTATAATTACGGATTACAATTGAGCACTACCAATACCTTTTTCCATGTACTCGTACACCAGTAGGAGTTTCATGTTCTTGTGACACCATCCTGCATTGTTTCAGTTAAAGTTACTCAATGCACCACCAATAAAATTAAGCGATATGAAAACATGGTATAGGTGATAATATGAGCATGTTGAATAACATGTCAAATGAACCTAGTTTGTAACCCAAAATCCGAACTGGTTTACCCAGTTACCCGGATCCCTTGCTTTACACTGGACGGATCCCTTTAGGAAGGGATCCGCCGGATCTGGGTGAACAGTAGACAGTTTTGCCTATAAATAGTGAGGAATTTCTCTCTTGCTCCTCACCCCTTTTTAGACATATCTTCTCTCTATGTTTTAAACTCTTTAACCTCAGATCCAAAGGATCTTTCTATGTAGTTTCTCTTTGTGTTTCTCTAGGTTCCTTCTAAAGACGAGATCATGACTTCTCGAAGACTTGCAAGCTCGTGACATGAGTTGCTAGGATTCTTCTTTTCCAAGATCATAGAAGTGCATCTTGTTCTTTCTTCCTCTTCTCAAAGGTGTTAGAGATATGGCGTGTCGTTAGGTGTAAAAAGGATGTTGGTTCCTTTCAAGTTGTGTTGTGATAGAAGTGTTGATTGGGTACTGGTTCCTCCTTTGTAATGGAACCTGGTATCTAGCCTTGTACCGGATAAAGTGTAGGCGACAAAGGTTTGGCTCTACCTCGTGGAAGAGCTCGGTATTTAGCTTTGTACCAGATAAAGTGTAAGCGACGTTGTGAAGGCTTCTCCGCCGGTGAAAGGAGTTTGTGTTGACTAGTGTTTACGGAACTCTCGAGTTGGGTACTCAGGGAGTGGAGTAGGGCAAGGAAGGTGTCCTTGTAGCCGAACCACTATACATACTTGTGTTATGGTTGTGTCTCTCTATCCCTCTCTCGTAGTTTAGTTTTATATGTTTTTCTACTATCAATATCCAACATGTCAAAACTAGATTGACATAAGTCAATCTATAAGTTTTAAAAAGAAGTTTTAATCGGTAAAACTATTCAACCCCCCATCTAGTTTTCTACACATCTGTTGCAGCAAGTTAGAAAGAAATGCAAATACCCAGTCAAGATGAAATACCAAGTCAAGCAACAAATGAGCAAGTGCAGATACCAGTTGAAGTTGAAGCAAGAAATGAGGTCCAAGTGCATATGAGAAGAAAGTTACCAAGTCAGAGAATCATACAAAGAAAATTGTTAAAACCAGTTCATGGTGAAGGAATCTCACCAAACAATTCCATGAACTTAGATTAGGTGGTTAATAGAC
>LBNU01023308.1:127531-145329 GCA_014162995.1 Artemisia annua
TTCTTGGAGGAGGATCTAACCATGTTACTTCACTTGCATAAAGAACGAATCAGGGGAGTATCCGATTTCATTCTTTTAACCTTTTTATCTTTTCAATTTCTTATTTTCGAACATTGGGGACAATGTTCAACTTAAGTGTAAGGGGGGTAAATAAGGGTAGATTAATGATACCTCATAGGATACCATTATGCTTGATTTTTGCTTGTTTGATAGTAATTGTGTAATAAAACTGAGAGAAACACTCGTTAGGGTAATTTTAGCGCAAATTTAAAATTTTTTACATTATTTAGGAGTGAAACTTTAGTCCTAATAAGCGTCTCATGGATAGGAGAATTTATGACTAGCACAAAAACCGTACCACTAAAAATTTTCCACCCAAATATGTGAGGTTCACCCCTAGAATTGGTAGGAAGAGAAGCATTCAACCGTAATGCTTATGTGTGTACTGGTAGTACTTAGATTCTAGAACTTGCGTCAGTGACCATTCCGAGTCCACAAGTGAGACTACATTCGTGTAGATTAGGATTAACTACATGATAAGAGGCATTAGGATAACCCATGTTTTACACCTGTATTATAATTACATTGACTACATTGGTCAAGTAATTCTCCCACACCTTTGCGATGTACCCATTTTTGGTACACGATACCCCTAGTACACCCTCCAGAGCCTATCCTTTCGTTTCTAACATTAAGCATCATACTTAAAGGAAGGATTTGTTTACAATCCACCCCCAAATGTGCAACCAAATCGCCTTAGCCTACCTTGTATGCACTCACTTTTAGTGCATTATTGTTATTTGTTAAACCCTTGTCAATTATCTAATTGGTTACATTGTTGATAAGTCGAGTCATATCTTGTACATATTGTTTTGGGATGATTGGGACTCATGGGTAAAGTACTAGTGTTATGGAGTAATGGGGAAGAACATCATTTATTACCCTCATATGTGCAAAACGTTTTAAAAAGTACTCCAAGTGTTTTGATTATTTCAATACGAGTCGTAGAATAGTAAATGTAAAGTATGTAAAAGTTCAAGTGTAAGGGGAAAGTTTAATCCCCATAGATGTATTATTTTGGATGGTAGGGTAAAAAGGTATGCAAAAAAAAAAAAAAAAAAAACATACGGACTACCATCCGCACCTATCTTTTATTTCTAAGTTATGTTTTGTTTTTATTTCATTTTGTTTTCGATAGTTTAAGATTGAGTCTAGTCTTGGCTTGGCAACGCCACTTGTATATGTAACTAACCAAGATGATTGACTAGCCACCAGTAAACTATCCCTTATCCAACCAAACCGTGTTTTTCCATATCCCTAAACCTCCCGTTATAACCCTTTTGTAAAGCCCTCTTTGATAGTTATCCTAGGTGCTTACGCCTAAGTGGAGAAGGTTTCGATCCTCTCTCAAGCCTATGGTAATCTATTTACTATGTCAGGTAGTGAGTGATATTATCCATTTCCTTTACATTGTATTTACATATTATCAACCGAGAGATGTGAGTATCCAAACACTACATGAGAGGTGCTAGTATATTTTCTCTGTGCTTATTTTGAGTAAAGTGGAACGACTAACTATTGTAATTACTTTTATATTAGCATTAAATGACCTCTAACTTGTATTTTAATTGGAATAAAAGCGCATTTGCTTGAGGACAAGCAAATCTCAAGTGTACGGGTATTTGATGAGACGAAAAATGTTACGTTTTTAGGGGTCAGTTTGAGTCCTAATTCGTATAGTATTTGATCGGATTTCACCCACAGTCGTTTCTTTTCTCATTTTAGGTACTTTTGAGGAGAAAATCACAAAAGAAGCATTTTCGGGCGTTTTCGGAGTGAAAAAGTACGGAAAACAACAAAATCTCAAAAGACCCTAAAGTGCACAGAAGGTGACGGCGTCACAAGCTTCAACGTGATGACGTCAAAAACAAATGAAGTGAAGAAATTGGAAGTTACTCATGACGGGCCAGAGAGTTTTTGGCCTAGTTTGGTGACGGCGTCAGGGAAGGCCGTCGGATCTGGAACAAGGCGGCGTGACGACGTCANTCTAGAATACTTAGAAATTTTAACTAGACATATTTGAAAGATTATAAAGTGAAATAATTTTGTATTTCAACTATTGTTAATTTTATTTAGATTTAAATCAACCGAAAAACCTAGGAGAAACTGTTAATTCACTGCTTTTTTAATATCAAAGTCCCGTGATGTCATACTTGAAGCTCTAGAATACTTGATAATTGATTCTCTCTCAACTAGGGGCGAATTGCGATTCCCTCACATCCCTTAATCGTTTTCCATAATCGACCTCTTGAACATGGTTTTCAATCTGTTCTAAGTCGACTTTGTGATTAAACGTATCTTTTAGGGTTTCCAATTCGTCCCTAGTTTTATGTTTCGATTCCTGTACCTATCAAATCTTTATTACAATTGTTCAGGATCGATTATTGTTTATCCTTATTATCCCTTTTCTTGATTCTTAGAGTCGGCTTTTATTAAGTCGGTTTTAAATTTACATATATAAGGATTGTTTTGGGTTCATGCGCTATAATTGTTATATCTTTTATTGGGGCTGATCGCTACATGCTCATGGCTTTAGGTCGGTTATGATCTAATTTATCTACTTATATGGTGCGATCTGGTTTTTATGGAGAATATAGTCGA
This sequence comes from Artemisia annua, assembly GCA_014162995.1. NCBI lineage: Eukaryota > Viridiplantae > Streptophyta > Magnoliopsida > Asterales > Asteraceae > Artemisia > Artemisia annua. Next base: position 130,193 of record LBNU01023308.1, read on the forward strand.
TCCTGTTGCATACCGAAACCCTTATTGGTTTATTTTTGGTCGATTGTATTCCTTGGAGGCTGCTCTTTAATTGCATAATCCAAGCCGTTGGTTTGGTGTTTTTACGTTTTTTGTTTGCTGCTGGTGCTTACTCTTGAACGAAACCCTAATTTTAGGGTTTCGTATTAATGGTTCTGTTTTCCATGTAAGTCGATCTATTGATCGTGATTATATTCTGGTTTGTGATTATTATTCGTGGAAGTGATTCATAATGGTTGTGAATTGATTCATAATGGTTGTGGGTATTGAGAGATGTTTGTCGAATGTTGATTTCAAGGCTTGCTGCTGATTGCATATTCGTTCTTATTTGCAACCTTTACTATAGGGTTCAAAGCGTGCAAGTTCTTGTGGTTGGGTTCCTGATTTGTGAATTAACGTTACTGTATTGTGATTGCAAGTTTTGGAGCCATGGTTTTGCTATTCGTTCATAGTGGGTTGGTGTAATCAAGTTAAGAGTGTTATATTTTATGTGATTCTGCTGCTATCTCGAATAGTGTTGGTAGGGAGGTGTATTGCATTGTGACTNGTTTTGGGGGTGGTTGAATTGATGATATACATCAGGCCTTTCTACATGTTCTATCCATGCTGTATGTGGGTTTGTAGGGGAGATTGAATCTTGTATAGTGGCTGATTTGGATTGATGGTTTTTGGGGTTTGGTTAAGACCCTTAGAGGTGAATCGATTCGTGTTACTGGTTTCCATGGTCCTGATTGCATTTTCTTCATGTAATGCGATGGTATTCTTGGTGTTTTGGTTTACTATTATCGGCGCATTAGTATTGAAGTTGCTTTATTCTCACAGCTGGTCGATTTGCTTTCATGATGCCAAGTTAGGGTTTTCCCCTAGCTTTTGATTACTTCGCTTGTTATTGCTGCTATTGGTTTGGTTTTGACGAGGTGTCTCTTGTCGTACTGAACAACAATGATTACTCACTTTTGCTGGTAGTAGCATGGATAATGGGTATCGATGTGATGATGGTTAGGGTTTGCTTACTGTTGAGGTCTTTAACCCTATGTGCCTTGGTCGTATTTGTTCCAAGGATTCTTGTACTCGTCCAAAAGCCATGCTGGTTAATCTTATGATATTGTTTTGTTCGAGTGCTACTAGTTATATGGATGCTTGGGTTGTTGAGTATGGAATCATTGCTTTGACATGGTATTGTTTGGATTATCTATAGGTCTTGCTTGATGCTGCTTGATTTAGTTCGCGATTCATATTTAAGACCTGGTATGTCATGTATGATGCCCGCTGACTTTGGGGAAGTTAAGTTTGTGGGGACTCTTGTTCAAAACCCCCATGCTCACAATGCTATGCACGTGGGTACTATGGTTCTCTCTTACTATTGTATGGCGTTGGTGAGGTTTTGTTTGTGGTGTTTGCTACTTACAAACAGATTTTAGTTGTTGCATATGACTTGATCCTTGAGTTGTCTCATGTGTTTCTTTCCGTATGTGTTGGAAGAATAGGTTAAGGTCGATATGCTGGAAGGTTGGGTCGCTTAGACCATTGTTTATGCTTCAAGTTCATTTGCTACGGTAGTCAACTCTTATTAGGTTAATTAGATTATGCTTGCATAATACTAATAGAGACGCAATTGGTTGAAGCTGGATGTTCCCATGTTTATGATCTGGATCGCTAGGATAACAAGAAGACTTAAATGCTTATTTGAGTTGTGATGTATTGTATTTTTATTGCTAGTCATGGTTAGTAGTATTTAGATCTGTTAGTTATAAGAATGGCCTGTCATTCTTATATAGTGGTAGTGGTAGTGTCCTTAGGGACTTCGATGAGAGACTCACTCTCATCCATTGTACTGTAACGTTTTCTTGATTAATGTATTTTACCGGGTGCAGGATGACTCCCCTTTACCCAAAAAAAAAAGACAACGGCTCTTATCACGTAAGGGACAAATAACCCTCATAAAGTTAGCGTTTAGGGACAACGGATCTCATCATGTAAGTTACAATTGCTCTTATCAAGGGTATGCAAGCATTATGGACAACGGCTATCATCATGTAAAGGGCAATTGCTCTCATAAAGTGAGCAAGTGTTTAGGGACAACGGCTCCCAAAAAGTAAGGTACAATTGCTCTCAACAAGTGAGCCTTTAGGGACAATGGCTCTTATCATGTAAGGGACAAATTGCCCTCATAAAGTTAGTCTTTAGGAACAACGTATCTCATCAAGTAACTGACAATTGCTATTATCAAGTGTGCAAGCATTAGGGACAACGACTCTTATAAAGTAAAGTACAATTGCTCTCAACAAGTGAGCCTTTAGGGATAACGGCTCTTATCATGTGAGGGATGAATTGCCCTCATAAAGTTAGCCTTTAGGGACAATGGATCTTATCATGTAAGTGACAATTGCTCTTATCAAGTGTGCAAGCATTAGGGACAACGGCTATAATCATGTAAACGGCAAATGCACTCATCAAATGAGCCAGAGCTTAGGGAAAACGGTTCCCATAAAATAAGGTACAATTGCTCACAACAAGTGAGCCTTTAGGGACAACGGCTCTTATCATGTAAGCGACAAATTGCCCTCATAAATTTAGCCTTTAAGGACAACGAATCCTATCATGTAAGTGACAATTACTCTTATCAAGTGTGCAAGCATTAGGGACAACGGCTATAATCATGTAAAGGGCAAGTGCTCTCATCAAGTGAGCAAGCGTTTAGCGACAACGGCTCCCATAAGGTAAGGTACAATTGCTCTCAACAAGTGAGCCATTAGGGACAACTGCTCTTATAATGTAAGGGACAAATTGCCCTTATAAATTTAGCCTTTAGGGACAATGGATCTCATCATGTACGTGACAATTGCTCTTATCAAGTATGCAAGCATTAGGGACAACGGCTATCATCATGTAAAGGGCAATTGCTCTCATCAAGTGAGCAAGCGTTTAGGGAGAATGGCTCCCATGAAGAAAGGTACAATTGCTCTCAACAAGTGAGCCTTTAGGGACAACGGCTCTTATCATGTAAGGGACAAATTGCCCTCATAAAGTTAGCCTTTTGAGACAACGGAACACATCATGTAAGTGACAATTGCTCTTATCAAGTGTGCAAGCATTAGGGACAACGGCTATAATCATGTAAAGGGCAATTGCTCTCATCAAGTGAGCAAGCGTTTAGGGACAACGGCTCCCATTAATTAAGGTACAATCGCTCTCAACAAGTGTGACTTTAGGGACAACGGCTCTTATCACGTAAGGGACAAATAACCCTCATAAAGTTAGCGGTTAGGGACAACGGATCTCATCATGTAAGTTACAATTGCTCTTATCAAGTATGAAAGCATTAGGGACAACGGCTATCAACATATAAAGGGCAATTGCTCTCATAAAGTGAGCAAGCGTTTAGGGACAACGGCTCCCAAAAAGTAAGGTACGATTGCTCTCAACAAGTGAGCCTTTAGGGACAATGGCTCTTATCATGTAAGGGACAAATTGCCCTCATAAAGTTAGTCTTTAGGAACAACGTATCTCATCAAGTAACTGAAAATTGCTCTTATCAAGTGTGCAAGCATTAGGGACAACGGCTCCCATAAAGTAAAGTACAATTGTTCTCAACAAGTGAGCCTTTAGGGATAACGGCTCTTATCATGTGAGGGACGAATTGCCCTCATAAAGTTAGCCTTTAGGGACAATGGATCTTATCATGTAAGTGACAATTGCTCTTATCAAGTGTGCAAGCATTAGGGATAACGGCTATAATCATGTATACGGCAAATGCTCTCATCAAGTGAGCAAGAGCTTAGGGAAAACGGCTCCCATAAAGTAAGGTACAATTGCTCACAACAAGTGAGCCTTTAGGGACAACGACTCTTATCATGTAAGGGACAAATTGCCCTCATAAATTTAGCCTTTAAGGACAACGAATCTTATCATGTAAGTGACAATTACTCTTATCAAGTGTGCAAGCATTCGGGACAACGGCTATAATCATGTAAAGGGCATGTGCTCTCATCAAGTGAGCAAGCGTTTAGCGACAACGGCTCCCGTAAAGTAAGGTACAATTGCTCTCAACAAGTGAGCCATTAGGGACAACGGCTCTTATAATGTAAGGGACAAATTGCCCTCATAAATTTAGCCTTTAGGGACAACGGATCTCATCATGTACGTGACAATTGCTCTTATCAAGTATGCAAGCATTAGGGACAACGACTATCATTATGTAAAGGGAAATTGCTCTCATCAAGTGAGCAAGCGTTTAGGGAGAATGGCTCCCATGAAGTAAGGTTCAATTGCTCTCAACAAGTGAGCCTTTAGGGACAATGGCTCTTATCATGTAAGGGACAAATTGCCCTCATAAAGTTAGTCTTTAGGAACAACGTATCTCATCAAGTAACTGACAATTGCTCTTATCAAGTGTGCAAGCATTAGGGACAACGGCTCCCATAAAGTAAAGTACAATTGCTCTCAACTAGTGAGCCTTTAGGGATAACGGCTCTTATCATGTAAGGGACAAATTGCCCTCATAAAGTTAGCCTTTAGGGACAATGGATCTCATCATGTAAGTGACAATTGCTCTTATCTAGTGTGCAAGCATTAGGGACAACAGCTCCTTTCATGGAAGGGACAAATTGCCCTCATAAAGTTAGTCTTTAGGAACAACGTATCTTATCAAGTAGTGACAATTGCTCTTATCAAGTGTGCAAGCATTAGGGACAACGGCTCCCATAAAGTAAGGTACAATTGCTCTCAACAAGTGAGCCTTTTAGGGACAACGGCTCTTATCATGTAAGGGACAAACTACCCTCATAAAGTTAAGGCCAAATGATTAAAAAAAAAGTATCATACTTGTCACCATTTTCTATTGTGGGTAGCAAACAAATTTTTTTACTTTTGTGGGTTCCTTTATTTTAAATTCATCTTTTTTAGGGTATTTTGCGAATTTTTTGGACATTTTTGCCCCTTTTAGCTAATAGAAATTCTTTTTCTCCGAAGGGCAAAAATGTCACATAGTACCCTAAAAATGATGAATTTGAAAGAAATGTACCCACAAAAACAAAAAATTTTGTTCGCTACCCACAAGAGAAAATGGTAGCAAGTATGATACTTTTTTTTAATCATTTGCCTAAAGTTAACTTTAGGGACAATGGATCTCATCATTTCAGTGACAATTGCTATTATCAAGTTTGAAAGCATTAGGGACAACGACTATCATCATATAAAGGGTAATTGCTCTCATCAAGTGAGCAAGCGTTTAGAGACAACGGCTCCCATAAAGTAAGGTACAATTGCTACCAACAAGTGAGCCTTTAGGGACAACGGCTCTAATCATGTGAGCGACAAATTGCCCTCATAATGTTAGGCTTTAGGGACAACGGATCTCATCATGTAAGAGACAATTGCTCTTATCAAGAGTGCAAGCATTAGGGACAATGGCTATCATCATGTAAAGTGCAAATACTCTCATCAAGCGAGCAAGCGTTTAGGACAACTGCTCCCATAAAGTAATGTACAATTACTCTCAACAAGTGAGCCTTTAGGGACAACGACTCTTATCATGTAAGTTACAAATTGACCTCATCAAGTTAGCCTTTAGGGACAACGGATCTCATCATGTAAGTGACAATGGCTCTTATCATGTGTGCAAGCATTAGGGACAACAGCTATAATCATGTAAAGGGCCAATGCTCTCATCAAGTGAGCAAGCGTTTAGGGACAACGCTCCCATAAAGTAAGGTACAATTGCTCTCAACAAGTGAGCCTTTGGGGACAATGGCTCTTATCATGTGAGGGAAAAATTGCCCTCATAAAGTTAGCCTTTAAGGACAACGGATTTTATCATGTAAGTGACAATTGTTCTTATCAATTGTGCAAGCATTAGGGACAACGGCTATAATCATGTAAAGGGCAAATGCTCTCATCAAGTGAGCAAGCGTTTAAGGACAACGGCTCCCATAAAGTAAGGTACAATTGCTCTCAACAAGTGAACCTCTATGGACAACGGCTCTTATCATGTAAGGAACAAATTGCCCTCATAAATTAACCTTTAGGGACAACGAATCTCATCACGTAAGTGACAATTACTCTTATCAAGTGTGCAAGCATTAGGGACAACGGCTATCATCATGTAAAGGGCAATTGCTCTCATCAAGTGAGCAAGCGTTTAGGGACAACGGCTCCCATAAAGTAAGGTACAATTGCTCTCAAAGAGTGATCCTTTAGGGACACGGATCTTATCATGTAAGGGACAAATTGCCCTCATAAATTTAGCCTTTAGGGACAACGGATCTCATTATGTAAGTAACAGTTGCTCTTATCAAGTGTGCAAACATTAGGGACAACGACTATCATCATGTAAAGGGTAATTGCTCTCATCAAGTGAGCAAGCGTTTAGGGAGAATGGCTCCCATAAAGTAAGGTACAATTGTTCTCAACAAGTGAGCCTTTAGGGACAACGGCTTCGATCATGTAAGGGATAAATTGCCCTCATAAAGTTAGCCTTTAGAGAGAACGGATCTCATCATCTAAGTGACCATTGCTCTTATCAAGTGTGCAAGTATTAGGGACAATGGCTATAATCATGTAAAGAGCAAATGCTCTCATCAAGTGAGCAAGCGTTTAGGGAAAACGACTCCCATAAAGTAAGGTACAACTGCTCTCAACAAATGAGCCTTTAGTGACAACGGCTCTTTTCATGTAAGGGACAAATTGCCCTCATAAAGATAGCCTTTAGGGACATCGAATCTCATCATGTAAGTGACAATTGCTCTTATCTAGTGTGCAAGCATTAGGGACAACAGCTATAATCAAGTAAAGGGCAAATGCTCTCATCAAGTGAGCAAGCGTTTAGGGACAACGGCTCCCATAATGTAAGGTACAATTGCTCTCAACAAGTGAGCCTTTAAGGACAACGACTCTTATCATGTATGGGACAAATTGCCCTCATAAATTTACCCTTTAGGGACAACGGATCTCATCATGTAATTGACAATTGCTCTTATCAAGTGTGCAAACATTAGGGACAACGGCTATCATCATGTAAAGGGTAATTGCTCTCATCAAGTGAGCAAGTGTTTAGGGAGAATGGCTCCCATAAAGTAAGGTACAATTGCTCTCAACGAGGGAGCCTTTAGGGACAACGGCTCCTATCATGTAAGTGACAAATTGCCCTCATAAAGTTAGCGTTTGGAGACAACGGATCTCATCATCTAAGTGACCATTGCTCTTATCAAGTGTGCAAGCATTAGGGACAATGGCTATAATCATGTAAAGAGCAAATGCTCTCATAAAGTGAGCAAGCGTTTAGGGAGAATGGCTCCCATAAAGTAAGGTACAATTGCTCTCAACAAGTGAGCCTTAAGGGACAACAACTCTTATCATGTAAGGGACAAATTGCTCTCATTAAGTTAGCCTTTAGGGACAACGGATCACGTCATGTAAGTGACAATTGCTCTTATCAAGTGAGCAAGCATTTAGGGACAACGACTCCCATCAAGTAAGGTACAATTGCTCTCAACAAGTGAGCCTTTAGGGACAACGACTCCCATCAAGTAAGGGACTAATTGCCCTCATCAAGTGAGTCTTTAGGGACAACAGCTCTTATCATGTAAGGGACAAATTGCCCTCATAAAGTTAGCCTTTAGGGACAACGGATCTCGTCATGTTAGTGACAACTGCTCTTATCAAGTGTGCAAGCATAAGGGAAAACAGCTATCATCATATAAAGGGAAATGGCTCTCATCAAGTGAGCAAGCGTTTAGGGACAACGGCTGCCATAAAGTAAGGTACAGTTGCTCTCAACAAGTGAGTAAGGGACAAATTGTCCTCATAAAGTTAGCCTTTAGGGACAACAGATCTCATCATGTAAGTGACAATTGCTCTTATCAAGTGTGGAAGCATTAGGGACAACGGCTATCATCATATAAAGGGTAATTGCTCTCATCAAGTGAGCAAGCGTTTAGGGACAACAGCTCCCATAAAGTAAGATACAATTGCTCTCAACAAGTGAGCCTTTAAGGACAACGGCTCTTATCATGTATGGGACAAATTGCCCTCATAAATTTACCCTTTAGGGACAACGAATCTCATCATGTAAGTGAAATTGCTCTCATCAAGTGAGCAAGCATTTAGGGACAACGACTCCCATCAAGTAAGGTACAATTGCTCTCAACAAGTGAGCCTTTAGGGACAACGGCTGTTATCATGTAAGGGACTAATTGCCCTCATAAAGTTAGCCTTTAGGGTCAACGGATCTCATCATGTAAGTGACAATTGTTCCTATCAAAGGTGCAAGCATTAGGGACAATGGCTATCATCATGTAAAGGGCAATTGCTCTCATCAAGTGAGCAAGCGTTTAGGGACAACGACTCCCATAAAGTAAGGTGCAATTGCTCTTAAAAAGTGAGCCTTTAGGGAGAACGGCTCCTGTCATGTAAGTGACAAATTGCCCTCATAAAGTTAGCCTTTAGGGACAACGGATCTCAACATGTACGTGACAAATACTCTTTTTAAGTGTGCAAGCATTAGGGACAACGGCTATCATCATGTAAAGGGCAATTGCTATCATCAAGTGAGCAAGCGTTTAGGGACAACGACTCCCATAAAGTAAGGTGTAATTGCTCTTAACAAGTGAGCCTTTAGGGACAACGGCTCCTATCATATAAGTGACAAATTGCCCTGATAAAGTTAGCCTTTAGGGACAACGGTTTAAGGACAACCGCTCCCATAAAGTAAGGTACAATTGCTCTCAACAAGTGAGCCTTAAGGGAAAACGACTCTTATCAAATAAGGGAGAAATTGCCCTTATAAAGGTAACCTTTAGGGACAATGGATCTCATCATATAAGTGACAATTGCTCTTATCAGTTGTGCAAGCATTAGGGTCAACGACTATCATCATGTAAAGAGCAATTGCTCTCATCAAGTGAGCAAGCGTTTAGGGACAACGTTTCCCATAAAGCAACGTACAATTGCTCTCAACAAGTGAGTCTTTAGGGACAACAGCTCTTATCATGTAAGGGACAAATTGCCCTCATAAAGTTAGCCTTTAGGGACAACGGATCTCGTCATGTAAGTGACAACTGCTCTTATCAAGTGTGCAAGCATAAGGGAAAACAGCTATCATCATATAAAGGGAAATGGCTCTCATCAAGTGAGCAAGCGTTTAGGGACAACGGCTGCCATAAAGTAAGGTACAGTTGCTCTCAACAAGTGAGTAAGGGACAAATTGTCCTCATAAAGTTAGCCTTTAGGGACGACAGATCTCGTCATGTAAGTGACAATTGCTCTTATCAAGTGTGGAAGCATTAGGGACAACGGCTATCATCATATAAAGGGTAATTGCTCTCATCAAGTGAGCAAGCGTTTAGGGACAACAGCTCCCATAAAGTAAGGTACAGTTGCTCTCAACAAGTGAGCCATAAGGGACAACGACTCTTATCATGTAAGGGAGAAATTGCCCTCATTTGTTAGCCTTTAGGGACAATGGATCTCATCATGTAAGTGACAATTTCTCTTATCAGTTGTGCAAGCATTAGGGTCAACGGCTATCATCATGTAAAGGGTAATTGCTCTCATCAAGTGAGCAAGCCTTTAGGGACAATGTCTCCCATAAAGTAAGGTACAATTGCTCTCAACAAGTGAGCCTTTAAGGACAACGGCTCCTATCATGTAAGGGACAAATTGCCCTCATAAAGTTAGCCTTTAGAGACAACGGATCTCATCATCTAAGTGACCATTGCTCTTATCAACTGTGCAAGCATTAGGTACAATGGCTATAATCATGTAAAGAGCAAATGCTCTCATCAAGTAAGCAAGCGTTTAGGGAGAATGGCTCCCATAAAGTAAGGTACAATTGCTCTCAACAAGTGAGCCTTAATGGACAACGACTCTTATCATGTAAGGGAGAAATTGCCCTCATTAAGTTAGCCTTTAGGGACAACGGATCACGTCATGTAAGTAACAATTGCTCTTATCAAGTGTGGAAGCATTAGGGACAACGGCTAACACCATGTAAAGGGTAATTGCTCTCATCAAGTGAACAAGCATATAGGGACAACCGCTCCCATAAAGTAAGGTACAATTGCTCTCAACGAGGGAGCCTTAAGGGAAAACGACTCTGATCATGTAAGGGACAAATTGCCCTCATAAAGTTAGTCTTTAGGGACAACGGATCTCATCATGTAAGTGACAATTGCTCTTATCAAAGGTGCAAGCATTAGGGACAACGGCTATCATCATGTAAAGGGCAATTGCTCTCATCATATGAGCAAGCGTTTAGGGACAACGGCTCACATAAAGTAAGGTATAATTGCTCTCAACAGGTGAGCCTTTAGGGACAGTGGCTCTTATCATGTAAGGGACAAATTTGCCTCATAAAGTTAGCCTTTAGGGACAGTGGATCTCATCATGTAAGTGAAAATTGCTCTTATCAAGTGTGCAAGCATTAGGGACAACGACTATCATCATGTAAAGGGCAATTGCTCTCATCAAGTGAGCAAGCATTTGAGGACAACTACTCCTATCAAGTTAGGTACAATTGCTCTCAACAAGTGAGCCTTTAGGGACAACGGCTGTTATCATCTAAGGGACTAATTGCCCTCATAAAGTTAGCCTTTAGGGTCAACGGATCTCATCATGTAAGTGACAATTGCTCTTATCAAAGGTGCAAGCATTAGGGAGAATGGCTATCATCATGTAAAGGGCAATTGCTCTCATCAAGTGAGCAAGCGTTTATGGACAATGACTCCCATAAAGTAAGGTGCAATTGCTCTTAACAAGTGAGCCTATAGGGAGAACGGCTCCTATCAAGTAAGTGACAAATTGCCCTCATAAAGTTAGCCTTTAGGGACAACGGATCTCATCATGTAAGTGACAAGTACTCTTTTTAAGTGTGCAAGCATTAGGGACAACGGCTATCATCATGTAATGGGCAATTGCTATCATCAAGTGAGCAAGCGTTTAGTGACAACGACTCCCATAAAGTAAGGTGTAATTGCTCTTAACAAGTGAGCCTTTAGGGACAACGGCTCCTATCATATAAGTGACAAATTGCCCTGATAAAGTTAGCCTTTAGGGACAACGGTTTAGGGACAACCGCTCCCATAAAGTAAGGTACAATTGCTCTCAACAAGTGAGCCTTAATGGAAAACGACTCTTATCAAGTAAGGGAGACATTGCCCTTATAAAGGTAACCTTTAGGGACAATGGATCTCATCATATAAGTGACAATTGCTCTTATCAGTTGTGCAAGCATTAGGGTCAACGACTATCATCGTGTAAAGAGCAATTGCTCTCATCAAGTGAGCAAGCGTTTAGGGACAACGTCTCCCATAAAGTAACGTACAATTGCTCTCAACAAGTGAGTCTTTACGGACAACAGCTCTTATCATGTAAGGGACAAATTGCCCTCATAAAGTTAGCCTTTAGGGACAACGGATCTCGTCATGTAAGTGACAACTCCTCTTATCAAGTGTGCAAGCATTAGGGAAATCAGCTATCATCATGTAAAGGGAAATGGCTCTCATCAAGTGAGCAAGCGTTTAGGGACAACGGCTGCCATAAAGTAAGGTACAGTTGCTCTCAACAAGTGAGTAAGGGACAAATTGTCCTCATAAAGTTAGCCTTTAGGGACAACAGATCTCGTCATGTAAGTGACAATTGCTCTTATCAAGTGAGGAAGCATTAGGGACAACGGCTATCATCATGTAAAGGGTAATTGCTCTCATCAAGTGAGCAAGCGTTTAGGGACAACAGCTCCCATAAAGTAAGGTACAGTTACTCTCAACAAGTGAGCCTTAAGGGACAACGACTCTTATCATGTAAGGGAGAAATTGCCCTCATTTGTTAGCCTTTAGGGACAATGGATCTCATCATGTAAGTGACAATTTCTCGTATCAGTTATGCGAAAAGTGAACATCCCTCCCCTAGGGGCGAAATCCGGCCACCCCTCCCCTACCCTCCAATCGCAAAAATTACCACTAAATCCGCCTCTCTATTGTTCTTGTGAATAATATGCAATCGGTTTAAGGGTAATTATCATCTGGGATGGGGTGTGCTTTCGATTATTATCCTTAATTCTATGATTCCGCCTCCTATTTTCAAACCCTAATCGTTTTTTATTATCGGTTCTTAATCGACTCTTTATTTAGGGTTTGTTATTTATACCCTAAACGATCTTTCTTGTAATCGATCTTTAGGGCTTGCTGGTTGATTCGATCGTATAGTCTTACTGGGTTAATTATTCAACGATCTTCTTGTNAGGGACAATGTCTCCCATAAAGTAAGGTACAATTGCTCTCAACAAGTGAGCCTTTAAGGACAACGGCTCTACTCATGTATGGGATAAATTGCCCTCATAAATTTACCCTTTAGGGACAACGGATCTCATCATGTAAGTGATAATTGCTCTTATCAAGTGTGCAAACATTAGGGACAACGGCTATCATCATGTAAAGGGTAATTGCTCTCATCAAGTGTGTAACGCCCCAACCCGGCAAGGGTAGAAACATTACAATATGGTTTCATATCAGATACACACAACTCCAAGATCAAACAGCGGAAGTCTTAAATAAAAGTCATCAAAAGTAAATCATCGGGGACTTAAACAACATCCATGCCCCGGAAACAAACAAAACCAAGTACTAGTACAAGTTCCAAAATCCAAGAAATAATAATAAGAAAAAAGGTTCCATTTATTCAAGACAAAGCTCTAGGGTAAGTCCACACTCTCTCATCCCAAAGCCAACCCCGCAAATCTAGCTTAAGTACCTGCCGCATGGAAAAGAAAACGCGGCTGAGCATAAAGAGCTCAGTGAACAGATATGAAGATAACAAGCAACAAGAAATAATAAGATAATCAAGGAATAAGAGAATAGATTACATATGGTGTCAAAGGGTAAACAAGGGATTTACAAGGTCAAGTATGAAAGAATTTTCAAGTTATATATATCAAGGATTATCAAGTTGAATATCAAGAGAAAACAAGTTTTAATATCAAGATTGTCATGTTTCAAGGATTCAGTATTTAACCCCCAGGCCCAAACAAGTATCAAGTCAAGTATATATCAAGCCAAGTAACCCAAGATGGAGTAGCTAGCTCCCAAGATGTGAGGGGCTGCAATGCACACAGGCCCAGTCACCAAGTAATATATCCTGTAAATCCAAATCATAATCAAGATGGCCGTAGCCCAAGCAAGTATCAAGACAAGACAAATCTAGGATGCATCCATACGCCCCTGCAGGCCAATAATAATCGATAAATAATTAATAGCAGTTAGTCCCATAACAAGAACAGGACGGCGTGGGTACATCTTCTCCAACACGCTAAAGTACATAACATTGGTGCATCAATGCTATGGTTGTTTGGCTACTCCCACAACAAGTAAGCTCCTGGGTAAATACTGAAGGGCAAGTGGTTCAAGGTCAATATCAAGGTCAAGTGGTCAAGTCATAAATCATAGGTTCAAGTCAAGGTTCAATGTCAAGGTTCAAGACAAGGTTCAAGTCAAAAGGTTCAATATCAAGAATCCAATTACCAAGGGTCAATATCAAGGGCTCAAGCAAGTAATATAAAAGAGAGAGAGAAAATCATGAAGATAGAGCAAGTGTACTTTGCTGAAAGAGTACGGGAATATCGTACCTTGATTCAAATGACAAGCAGACAAATGAAAAAGAGTCACAAAAGACGGATCAACTTCCCCGCTTCACGGAACCCTAGAAGCGTGGAGTAGACAAAGGAGTAAGAACACACAGACTTATATCAAACCCGAGACCAAAAACCAATTTCGAACCCTCTTCAAACCAGGGCTACGATGATCAAAAACAATCTCCTTGCACCCTTTTCACCTTGATTCGAATGAGAATGAGATTGAATACAAAGTAACAAGCCGCTCCTTTTGTTTTAGGGTTTATGTTGTGTGAAATTATCTAGTGAGAAGAATCCGTATAGTGTGAGAAGTATATGGGAGAAAACGTGGTGATGATAGTGGAAGAAATAAGAAATTCCGTGATTTAAGGGATACATATTGATTAGAGAATCGCTATTCCAGGAAGACATAAATGGGCCAAGCTTTGCATGATTCTTTTAATAGTTAAGGCATAGGTTTATGTCTTAGTGTTTTGTGATTTAAAATTTGCCAAAGAAGGAGTATGAAACGTGATGAATGAACTTAGGTGTTAGCTTTGTATCATCTAAATATTAGTATTTTATTTCTTAGAATCATGGATTTATTATCTTGTTTTCATTATTTTTTAAGTTAGAGGGGGCATTTTAGGTATTTAACGTGTCAATGAAAATGTGGGTTTTACAAAGTGAGCAAGTGTTTAGGGAGAATGGCTCCCATAAAGTAAGGTACAATTGCTCTCAACAAGTGAGCCTTTAGGGACAACGGCTCCTATCATGTAAGGGACAAATTGCCTTTATAAAGTTAGCCTTTAGAGACAACAGATCTCATCATCTAAGTGACCATTGCTCTTATCAAGTGTGCAAGCATTAGGGACAATGGCTATAATCATGTAAAGAGCAAATGCTCTCATCAAGTAAGCAAGCGTTTAGGGAGAATGGCTCCCATAAAGTAAGGTACAATTGCTCTCAACAAGTGAGCCTTAACGGACAACAACTCTTATCATGTAAGGGACAAATTGCCCTCATTAAGTTAGCCTTTAGGGACAACGGATCACGTCATGTAAGTGACAATTGCTCTTATCAAGTGTGGAAGCATTTGGGACAGACAACGACTATCACCATGTAAAGGGTAATTGCTCTCATCAAGTGAGCAAGCATTTAGGGACAACCGCTCCCATAAAGTAAGGTACAATTGCTCTCAACGAGTGAGCCTTAAGGGAAAACGACTCTTATCATGTAAGGGACAAATTGCCCTCTCATGGTAGCCCTTTTAAGGGTTTGAATGTTGGTTGTGCGTTCTGTATTGATGAAGGTTGTGGTACGTGGGTTAAGGAGAGGTCTATGTGATGGTATCGGTAAGTTTTTTTTTTTGGGTAAAAGGGTTAATTCACCCCGGCAAAATTCATTACACCAAAAAGCGTTGAAGTACATAGGATGAGGGTGACTTCCCTCATCTCAGTCCCTAAGGACACTTACAGACTCTCATATAAGAATGACACGCCATTCTTATAACATACAT
>LBNU01023308.1:146262-157396 GCA_014162995.1 Artemisia annua
TAAGGGACAACGACTCTTATCATGTAAGGGAGAAATTGCCCTCATTTGTTAGCCTTTAGGGACAATGGATCTCATCATGTAAGTGACAATTTCTCTTATCAGTTGTGCAAGCATTAGGGTCAACGGCTATCATCATGTAAAGGGTAATTGCTCTCATCAAGTGAGCAAGCCTTTAGGGACAATGTCTCCCATAAAGTAAGGTACAATTGCTCTCAACAAGTGAGCCTTTAAGGACAACGGCTCTTATCATGTATGGGACAAATTGCCCTCATAAATTTACCCTTTAGGGACAACGGATCTCATCATGTAAGTGACAATTGCTCTTATCAAGTGTGCAAACATTAGGGACAACGACTATCATCATGTAAAGGGTAATTGCTCTCATCAAGTGAGCAAGTGTTTAGGGAGAATGGCTCCCATAAAGTAAGGTACAATTGCTCTCAACAAGTGAGCCTTTAGGGACAACGGCTCCTATCATGTAAGGGACAAATTGCCTTCATAAAGTTAGCCTTTAGAGACAACGGATCTCATCATCTAAGTGACCATTACTCTTATCAAGTGTGCAAGCATTAGGGACAATGGCTATAATCATGTAAAGAGCAAATGCTCTCATCAAGTAAGCAAGCGTTTAGGGAGAATGGCTCCCATAAAGTAAGGTACAATTGCTCTCAACAAGTGAGCCTTAATGGACAACGACTCTTATCATGTAAGGGACAAATTGCCCTCATTAAGTTAGCCTTTAGGGACAACGGATCACGTCATGTAAGTGACAATTGCTCTTATCAAGTGTGGAAGCATTAGGGACAACGACTATCACCATGTAAAGGGTAATTACTCTCATCAAGTGAGCAAGCGTTTAGGGACAACCGCTCCCATAAAGTAAGGTACAATTGCTTTCAACGAGTTAGCCTTAAGGGAAAACGTCTCTTATTATGTAAGGGACAAATTGCCCTCATAAAGTTAGTCTTTAGGGACAACGGATCTCATTATGTAAGTGACAATTGCTCTTATCAAAGGTGCAAGCATTAGGGACAACAGCTATCATCATGTAAAGGGCAATTGCTCTCATCATGTGAGCAAGCGTTTAGGGACAACGGCTCATATAAAGTAAGGTACAATTGCTCTCAACAGGTGAGCCTTTAGGGACAGTGGCTCTTATCATGTAAGGGACAAATTTGCCTCATAAAGTTAGCCTTTACATGGTGATAGTCNCATAAAGTTAGTCTTTAGGGACAACGGATCTCATTATGTAAGTGACAATTGCTCTTATCAAAGGTGCAAGCATTAGGGACAACGGCTATCATCATGTAAAGGGCAATTGCTCTCATCATGTGAGCAAGCGTTTAGGGACAACGGCTCATATAAGGTAAGGTACAATTGCTCTCAACAGGTGAGCCTTTAGGGACAGTGGCTCTTATCATGTAAGGGACAAATTTGCCTCATAAAGTTAGCCTTTAGGGACAGTGGATCTCATCATGTAAGTGAAAATTGCTCTTATCAAGTGTGCAAGCATTAGGGACAACGACTATCATCATGTAAAGGGCAATTGCTCTCATCAAGTGAGCAAGCATTTGAGGACAACGACTCCCATCAAGTAAGGTACAATATCTCTCAACAAGTGAGCCTTTAGGGACAACGGCTGTTATCATGTAAGGGACTAATTGCCCTCATAAAGTTAGCCTTTAGGGTTAATGGATCTCATCATGTAAGTGACAATTGCTCTTATCAAAGGTGCAAGCATTAGGGACAATGGCTATCATCATGTAAAGGGCAATTGCTCTCATCAAGTGAGCAAGCGTTTAGGGACAACGACTCCCATAAAGTAAGGTGCAATTGCTCTTAACAAGTGAGCCTTTAGGGACAACGGCTCCTATCATATAAGTGACAAATTGCCCTCATAAAGTTAGCCTTTAGGGACAACGATTTAGGGACAACCGCTCCAATAAAGTAAGGTACAATTGCTCTCAACAAGTGAGCCTTAATGGAAAACGACTCTTATCAAGTAAGGGAGAAATTGCACTTATAAAGGTAACCTTTAGGGACAATGGATCTCATCATATAAGTGACAATTGCTCTTATCTGTTGTGCAAGCATTAGGTTCAATGACTATCATCATGTAAAGAGCAATTGCTCTCATCAAGTGAGCAAGCGTTTAGGGACAACGTCTCCCATAAAGTAACGTACAATTGCTCTCAACAAGTGAGTCTTTACGGACAACAGCTCTTATCATGTAAGGGACAAATTGCCATCATTAGGATTACTCCCCTTTACCCAAAAAAGACAAATTGCCCTCATAAAGTTAGCCTTTAGGGACAACGGATCTCGTCATGTAAGTGACAACTCCTCTTATCTAGTGCGCAAGCATTAGGAAAATCAGCTATCATCATGAAAAGGGAAATGGCTCTCATCAAATGAGTGGGCGTTTAGGGACAACGGCTGCCATAAAGTAAGGTACAGTTGCTTTCAACAAGTGAGTAAGGGACAAATTTTCCTCATAAAGCTAGCCTTTAGGAACAACAGATCTCGTCATGTAAGTGACAATTGCTCTTATCAAGTGTGGAAGCATTAGGTACAACGGCTATCATCATGTAAAGGGTAATTGCTCTCAGCAAGTGAGCAAGCGTTTAGGGACAACAGCTCCCATAAAGTAAGGTACAGTTGCTCTCAACAAGTGAGCCTTAAGGGACAACGACTCTTATCATGTAAGGGAGAAATTGCCCTCATTTGTTAGCCTTTAGGGACAATGGATCTCATCATGTAAGTGACAATTTCTCTTATCAGTTGTGCAAACATTAGGGTCAACGGCTATCATCATGTAAAGGGTAATTGCTCTCATCAAGTGAGCAAGCCTTTAGGGACAATGTCTCCCATAAAGTAACGTACAATTGCTCTCAACAAGTGAGCCTTTAGGGACAACGGCTCTTATCATGTAAGGGACAAATTGCCCTCATAAAGTTAGCCTTTAGGGACAACGTCATGTAAGTGACAACTGCTCTTATAAAGTGTGCAAACATTAGGGAAAACAGGTATTATCACGTAAAGAGAAATGGCTCTCATCAAGTGAGCAAGCGTTTAGGGACAACGGCTCCCATAAAGTAAGGTACAATTGCTCTCAACAAGTGAGCCTTAAGGGACAACGACTCTTATCATGTAAGGGACAAATTCCCCTCATAAAGTTAGCCTTTATGGACAACGGATCTCGTCATGTAAGTGACAATTACTCTTATCAAGTGTGGAAGCATTAGGGACAACGGCTATCATCATGTAAAGGGAAGTGGCTCTCATCAACTGAGCAATAGTTTAGGGACAACCGCTCCCATAAAGTAAGGTATAATTGCTCTCAACAAGTGAGCCTTAAGGGACAACGACTCTTATCATGTAAGGGAGAAATTGCCCTCATAAAATTAGCCTTTAGGGACAATGGATCTCATCATGTAACTGACAATTGCTCTTATCAATTGTGCAAGCATTTGGGTCAACGGCTATCATCATGTAAAGGGAAGTGGCTCTCATCAACTGAGCAATAGTTTAGGGACAACCGCTCCCATAAAGTAAGGTATAATTGCTCTCAACAAGTGAGCCTTAAGGGACAACGACTCTTATCATGTAAGGGAGAAATTGCCCTCATAAAGTTAGCCTTTAGGGACAATGGATCTCATCATGTAACTGACAATTGCTCTTATCAATTGTGCAAGCATTTGGGTCAACGGCTATCATCATTTAAAGTGTAATTGCTCTCATCAAGTGAGCACGCCTTTAGGGACAATGTCTCCCTTAAAGTAACGTACAATTGCTCTCAACAAGTGAGCCTTTAGGGACAACGACTCTTATCATGTAAGGGACAAATTGCCCTCATAAAGTTAGCCTTTAGGGACAACGGATCTCATCATGTAAGTGACAACTGCTCTTATCAAGTGTGCAAGCATTAGGGAAAACGGCTATTATCATGTAAAGAGAAATGGCTCTCATCAAGTGAGCAAGCGTTTAGGGACAACGGCTCCCATAAAGTAAGGTACAATTGCTCTCAACAAGTGAGCCTTAAGGGACAACGACTCTTATCATGTAAGGGACAAATTGCCCTCATGAAGTTAGCCTTTAGGGACAACGGATCACGTCATGTAAGTGACAATTGCTCTTATCAAGTGTGGAAGCATTAGGGACAACGGCTATCATCATGTAAAGTCAAACAAGACGTATTAAAAACAAAAAAAACTCTCTGGTGAAAAAGGCGACCAGCTTATCCCTTCCAACCCTAAATCGTTTCTTCCAAAATTCGTCCTTTGATCTCTTCTTTTCTGATTCCTCTTGTTAATCTAATGATTTGCAGTCATGTTTATCATTGATTAATCTTGTTGGTTGATTTAATTTTGAGATCTAGGTTCGCTTTGGTGAAGAATACGATTTAGGGTTGTGTCCTTCATATAATCGTTTTCATTCAATCTGCTCCAATCTTTTGATTTCTTGGATCGAATTGTTTATCCTACTGATTAAACGTTATGTTTATCATTGGTGTAACTCTAATCGTTGCTTGGATCTAAGCTTTGGTAAAGTTTTTGTGAAAATTGATTTCTAAGGGATTCTGGCCACCTTTAGGTTTATTAATCGATCCTTATTGTTATTCTATCCTTTTTTTTTTTTTTTTTTTTTTTTTTGGGTAAAGGGGAGTAATCCTGCACCCTGGTAAAGTATATTAACCAAAAAAACATTGAAGTACAATGGATGAGAGTGAGTCCCTCATCTAAGTCCCTAAGGACACTTACCTAACCACTATATAAGAATGACAGGCCATTCTTATAACTTACAAATCCAAATACAACTAATAATGACTAAATATAAAAATACAATACATCATAAACATAAATCTTGTTAGTCATCATAGCGATCCAGATCNATTTATATATGCTTGTTGTTTATTCTTATTGGAGTTCAGTTGAGCATCTCAACGTACGCTGTTGGAGCGAGTTTACTTGCTGCTCTATCCGTGGTTTTAGAGTCCCTCACCAACCGATGTATGAAACTTGTGAACCGTGCTTCCATTCGAGGATGATTTTAAGATTCAAGTCTACTATGGTGGTTTCTGATTGGTATATGTAAGTTAAGTTTCTCGGGTATCTTATTCAAAAATCCTTGACTCGATTAATAGTAATTCTTTTTGCGATGGATCGTTTATGGGTGGTTCGATCTTCATTTTATGGCTCTATTTTATACTTGGGATTGAAGCTGCTCTCTTTTTTTTGGGTAAAAGGGTTAATTCACCCTGGTAAAATACATTATCCAAAAAACGTTGAAGTACAAAATGACGAGGGTGATTTCCCTCGCCCCCAGTCCCTAAGGACACTTACAAGACACCTATCTAAGAATGACAAACCATTCTTAAAACTAACCTGCACTACATGTGCAACTAACCAAACAGACATGCTAAACAAAAGCAACTACTATATGAACAAAAGACTACAACGACCATAGGACTACACATAAAATGAAGTTCTTGAATCATCACACGTCGTCGTAGAAGTCCATAACCTTCATGATGCAGCATTGAGTCATCAAAAAATCAGTACTTGATATAGATAACACCAATATACTCACCAACCAACCACAAGACCCCACCAACAACAAGTCAAAGCATACGCAAAAAGAACCAAGCTTGATTAGTAAGTGGACTTGTACATACAATAGGGTCTGAACCCTAACATCCATCAAAAGAGAGCAGCTTCGATCCCATGCATAAAGTAGAACCATAAAATGAAGATCGAACCACCCATAAACGATCCATAGAAAAAAGAATTACTATTTGATCGAGTCAAGGATTTTTGAATAAGATACCCGAGAAACTTAACTTACATGTACCAATTTTCAAACCACAATAACTTCCACTAGTCGTACCAATTATCCCATAATATGAAGAAATCTGCCACTAAAGGATCAAAAGGTACTCCAAGAACAGCATACACTTCAAACCAACGCTCCAACCAGCAAATGTGATTAATCATGATCAGCATCAACTAGGTAAAAGAACCCAGTAATGATCAAGCCAGTAGCAGCAATAAAGTGTAACAGCCATGCAGCAAAACTGCAACATACATGCCATGATCACCCTTTAAACAGCCGAATAGCATCAATAATAGCAGCAACTAGGGTCACATGCAACGAAACTAGGGTAACAAAACCCTAAACCAACAGATCGAAAGTGCAACAAACACAAGTCACACTCAATCGATCCAGATCTTGAACATGAAGAAACCCATAACCAAGTTTCCCCGCCTTCCAATTGCTCGTTCCAATCAAAATTCATTTGCGTCTTCTATTAGTATTATGCAATATGCATAATCTAATAACCTAATAAGAGTGCAATCCGTAGCAAATCGAATTTGAAAAATACACATGGTCTAATCGACCCTACCTTCCAGCATATAATAACTTGAACCAATCTTCCAATCAATCCGAGTGAAACATATGAAGACAACCAATGGTCCAGTCACAATGCAACACACCTCCCATGATCACACAAAGACCGAAATAAATAACCTCAATCACACATCAGCCCTTCAAAACATGTGAACATGAAAGGAAGAACGTAAATCACAACAATCTCATGACATAGAGATCACAAACCACCCAACTAGAGCTTGAGAAGCTAACCAATGTAATTGCAGGGGCGAATGAAACCTTAACAGGAGATTAAAAGTGATAGAAAACATAGGGTTATCATGCCAAGTAAACCCTAAACAAAACAAACCAAATCAGACTTGCCCATCAGCTCCATAGCAGCAACTAACTCATTAAACAAACACCATGAACTCCTTGCTGAAACTGATCTAATAATCATCATTATGGGACCAAGACGACACCAGCAAACAACAATAACAAGACAAGACAGAGTGTAAATAGAATGAGCATCAGGTCTTGTATCGTACCCAAGGGTTAACCAAACCCTAATATCCCAATAGGCCATAAACAGAATCATCTCCCCATGAAACCCCACGTACACATGATAACCATGTAATAACCAGATGTAGATCACAAATCAACCAATCCCAATACAGGTTAACCATCATAGTAACGACCAGATTCAACATCATAAACCATTAAGAAAATCGAAAC
The DNA here is from genome assembly GCA_014162995.1 of Artemisia annua. Classification (NCBI taxonomy): domain Eukaryota; kingdom Viridiplantae; phylum Streptophyta; class Magnoliopsida; order Asterales; family Asteraceae; genus Artemisia; species Artemisia annua. Next base: position 153,367 of record LBNU01023308.1, read on the forward strand.
CCTAAACAAGGTTTCATAAGCATGAACGTATAGTACCGTCACAACCCAATGGATCCGAGAATGAACAAAACCCTAAAAAAGGTTTCATTAATCAGTAAGAGCATCAAACCCACCCATAACGCACCATGTTTAAATATAATCGATCTATGAAAACCGACTGGATTTAAAATCATGAACATGCTACGCACACCAATCAAGAAGATCGTAGAAAAATAATCCCATGTAATCAAGCCAATCGATCCAGAACCAAAGAAACCCTAAACCGATTGAAAAATAAAGGTATTCAATTAAGATATAAAACCTAAATCAATCACCCCTATATATTCAGAAGAATCGTTATGGTTATTTAATCGGTAGGGAAATAAATAGATACAGAACTAAACCCTAACAAAAGGTCGATTAAATAACCGACTATCATAAAATCGATTAAGGTTTAGAATAGGCGGCGAGATCATAAAAGATATGGACTGAAAGTCGATAACACACCCCTTCCCAGATGATAACTACCCTTAAAACCGATTGCATATCATTACAAGAACAATAGAGAGGCGGTTTAATGGTAGTTTATGCGATTGGAATGTGGGGGAAGGGGTGGCCGGATTTCGCCCCTAGGGGAGAGAGTGCCCTCATAAAAATGCCCTCATAAAGTTAGCCTCTAGGGAAAACGGATCTCATCATGTAAGTGAAAATTGCTCTTATCAAGTGAGCAAGCATTAGGGACAACATCTATCACCATGTAAATGGCAATTGATCTCATCAAGTGAGCAAGCGTTTAGGTACAACGACTCCCATCAAGTAAGGTACAATTGCTCTTAACAAGTGAGCCTTTATGGACAACGGCTCTTATCAAGCAATGGACAANAATTACTGATCTATTCCCTTATTCTTTCATTGATAACAATTTAAGGTTTATGCTCAAATCGTTTTTGTAAGGGATGTTGGGCAGTCGGTTTGATTCACTTTTGCTTTATCTTTTGATCGCTGCTTCAATGATTATTATCTAATGTGTTGCTGCTCGTTAATGCTATAACTAAACCGTGGGTTTGGTTTAACTTCTAATGGCAAGTAACCCTTTTTAGGGTTTTATTGATTCGTATGAGTGCAACTGGTCATGGTAGTTGCTGCTTGTTTATTTGAACGTGGGTTTGGAGAGAGAAGTTGAAGTTGATTCTATCATTGGAAGTTAGTTTAATACAAACCCTATGATCGTGATGAAATCCCATGGAGAGTGCTAATATTGTTTTATTGCTGTTTGATTCTTGGGATTTATCTTTCAAGTTGATTGTTTAGTTAATCATGGAAGTTAGGGTGTATCACACTCTATTAGTTGTTCTTTGTTTGTATTTCTGTCCCAATTTGGTATGATGAGTTTATGCTGCTGTTTGGAGTATGGTTGGGGTTGATATATGTCAAAGTTGAAGTCTATTGGTAGATTAGATTACTATCGAGCTGCATCCTGATTTTGGTTGCTTTTGACTACGTATTGGTACTCTAATCCTGCCATATTGTTAGTGTACGATTATTTGGTTGGTCTATGATTGATATTGCTGGAAGTTGGGGTTTGTTAAACCCTATTATCGTCCTAAAACTAGTCTTTAAGCATGGTGTTGCTGTTGGATTGAAGTTTTGGGTTCTACGTTCTTTGGCAGATCTAAGCTTGGTACTCATGTTGAGCCACTTCTACGAGTGGTTCATGATGATTAGGAGCTGCTATTGTGGATGTGCGTTGGGTTTATACATATTTGTTGGTTTTTCTTATTGGTGTTCAGTTTTGCATCTCAACATACACCAGTGGAGCGAGTTTTGAGCTTGCTGCTCTATCCGTGGTTTTAGAGTCCCTCACCAACCGATGTGTGAAACTTGTGAACTGTATTTTCAATTTGAGGACCATAATATTGTATATTTGGACGACGCTGGAAGTTTTGGACTACTATGGTAATTTGAAGATTGGTATATGTAAGTTAAGTTTCTCGGATATCTTATTCAAAAATCCTTGACTCGATCAATTCTTTTTTCTATGGATCGTTTATGGGTGGTTCGATCTTCATATTATGGTTCTATTTTATGCATGGGATCGAAGCTGCTTTCTTTTGATGGATGTTAGGGTTTGGACCCTATTGTATGTACAAGTCCACTTAATCCTCAAGCTTGGTTCATATTGCGTATGCTTTGACTTGTTGTTGGTGGGGTCTTGTGGTTGGTTGGTGAGCACATTGGTTTTATCTATATCATGTTCTGATTTCAATATTGATGATCCAATGCTGCATCATTGAAGGTTATGGACTTCTACGATGACGTGTGATGATTCAAGAACTTAATTTTATTTGTAATCTTATAGTCGTTGTAGTTTTTTGTTCATATAGTAGTTGCTTTTGTTTAGCATGGTGTTTTGGTCAGTTGCACATGTTGTGCATGTTAGTTTTAAGAATGGTATGCCATTCTTAGATAGGTGTCTTGTAAGTGTCCTAAGGGACTGGGGGCGAGGGAATTCACCCTCGTCATATTGTACCTCAACGTTTTTTGGTGTAATGAATTTTGCCAGGGTGTAGACCCTTTTACCCAAAAAATCATCATGTAAAGAGAAATTGCTCTCATCAAGTGAGCAAGCGTTTAGGGACAACGACACCCATAAAGTAATGTACAATTGCTCTCAATAAGTGAGCCTTTAGGGACAACGGCTCTTATCATCTAAGGGAAAAATTGACCTCATAAAGTTAGCCTTTAGGGACAACGGATCTCATCATGTAAGTGACAACTGCTCTTATCAAGTGTGCAAACATTAGGGAAAACGGCTATTATCATGTAAAGGGAAATGGCTCTCATCAGTGAGCAAGCGTTTAGGGACAACGACTCCCAAAAAGTAAGGTACAATTGCTCTCAACAAGTGAGCCTTTAGGGACAATGGCTCTTATCATGGAAGGGACAAATTGCCCTAATAAAGTTCGCCTTTAGGGACAACGGATCTCATCAAGTAAGTGACAATTGCTCTTATCAAGTGTGCAAGCATTAGGGTCAACGACTATCATCATGTAAAGAGCAATTGCTCTCATCAAGTGAGCAAGAATTTAGGGACAACGTCTCCCATAAAGTAACGTACAATTGCTCTCAACAAGTGAGTCTTTAGGGACAACAGCTCTTATCATGTAAGGGACAAATTGCCCTCATAAAGATAGCCTTTAGGGACAACGGATCTCGTCATGTAAGTGACAACTGCTCTTATCAAGTGTGCAAGCATTAGGGTAAACAACTATCATCATGTAAAGGGAAATGGCTCTCATCAAGTGAGCAAGCGTTTAGGGACAACGGCCGCCATAAAGTAAGGTACAGTTGCTCTCAACAAGTGAGTAAGGGACAAATTGTCCTCATAAAGTTAGCCTTTAGGGACAACAGATCTCGTCATGTAAGTGGCAATTGCTCTTATCAAGTGTGGAAGCATTAGGGACAACGGTTATCATCATGTAAAGGGTAATTGCTCTCAGCAAGTGAGCAAGCGTTTAGGGACAACAACTCCCATAAAGTAAGGTACAGTTGCTCTCAACAAGTGAGCCTTAAGGGACAACGATTCTTATCATGTAAGGGAGAAATTGCCCTCATTTGTTAGCCTTTAGGGACTGTAATACCTAGAATTTTCATCTTGAGAAAATTATCAAAATACCCTTGGATTTTAAAATTTAATAAAAACTATATAATTAAATTAATAACCATATAACTTAAATAAAAATTATATAAAAGCACCAAATGAATTCTAAAATTTTACAAGAGCCCAAATATGATCCAAGATAATTAAAATTGATCCAATATAATTTGTTAAGTCCAAAATAATGCAAAAGCCCAAATTATTTAATTAAGGCCACGCTTAGGAATTATTTAGCCAAATATCATTTTAATTTTGTACAAATATAAAGGAAATGGGATAAACATTGAATTAATTTTGGAAAGCACCAATTTGTGATTTGATCTAACCAAAATCTCGGTCCATCAATCCCATAATTGATTGAAACGTAAATTTCCAATCATTCCCTAATTTTTT
>LBNU01023308.1:157563-169205 GCA_014162995.1 Artemisia annua
AAGAGAGAGTCGATCCGTGATAATATTGATAATATCAATCTAAAAGAAATATGTTGAGCACTCGGAAAACATGCCCCAATCGGAAACCTGCTAAATATGGAACTTGCTATTTATTGGAAACTGGAATATGGAACTTGCTATCTTTATGGAAACCTGCTAAATAAGGAAACTTATCTAATCATGAGCAAGATTATAAATAGAAAGTCACTTAAAATGGAAAAGATAAACAAAAAGTAATATCTGAATTGGAATCTTTTAAATTCGTCTTCTACTCTTAGGTAGAGGATGATGACCCTCTATTTCATGTGGTTCTTCTTTGGTTTGATTGGCTTCGTAAAGGTACAGGATATTCCGTACCTTTCAGTAAATACAACATTTCTCTCTTGACTTCCTTCTCTCTCTCGTCTCCTTATTAGTCTGATTTGATTGAGCATTTTATATTGATCCTTGTTATTGTCTTGCTGATTGACTCACTTACTAATTGACCTTTCGTTGATCATTACTATTGACCCACATTGATATGTTGCTATAGTCCTTGTATTTAACTCCTTGCTATCGCCATTGCTATTGAACTCCTTTGCTAATGTGACCCTTTACATAAATCGCTTGAATATGGACCTCTATACCTTGCTCATAGTTTTGTGTCTATTGTTAAACTCCTGAATCTTATTATCCCAATTCAAATAACTGGTGTGGATCATGAACCTTGACCTTTGCAGAACATGGGATTACTTTTAGGATAATATATTCGGAAGTGATTTATTTTCTAAAATATGATGATGAAAACGTTTAAGGAAATCTATTTTACAACGACATTTTCATATGATTAAGATACTTACTAATGGGGTATTGTTATAGAAATTCACAAAGACCATTTGAAGAACATGTTTGCAAACCCGTATTAAAGGGTTATAAATTTATCTTTTAGAAACTCTTTAAATGAACATTTTATAAACCTTAATGGAATTAACTACAAACCTTGTTAACCAAGTGATGGACAGATGAAGTGAACTTATTTTAAACTCCGTTTTGACCCTTTAATATATGAGCTAATGGGGATGTTTGGAACTTGAATAGGAACCTTGTGGTTGGATACTTGGCTTGATCTCACTTTTTTGACACTGTTAATATTAATCTTGATTGACCTTTGATCTTGACACTGATCTTGGAACTTTGACTTGAACCTTGATCTGACTTGAACCTGATACTTGAACCTGACTTGGACATTGACTTGACTTGACCTGTGGCCTTATACTTGACCCTTCAGTATTTTACAGGTGCGACTGTTTGGAGTAGCCACAACGCATCAACATTGATGCACCAGTGTTATTGTATCTAGCGGGGCCTGGAGAGATGTCCCCCGCCGTCCCTGATAATTGTTATCGAGCTGCTGCTATGATTTTATTATTTATTATTGTATTGGCACAGGGCTATGGATGCATCCTAGACAGTCTGTGACTGTGATACTTGCTGGGTATCGCCATTATTGAGGAGACTTTGATACTTGAGCGGTCTGTGTGCATTACAATCTCTCACAGTTGGATTGATCACTCACCCTGATATTGATACTTGATACTTGTTTGGCCTGGGGAATAATACTGAATCCTTGACCATGACTTTGACACCCGTACCTTGAATACTTGACCCGAACCTTGAATACTTGACCCGTACCTTGAATAATTGACCCGAGCCTTGAATACTTGACCCGAGCCTTGAATACCTGACTATAACCTTGAATACTTGACCATAACTTGAAATCCTTGACTATGTCTTTGAATACTTTGATCATAACTTGACATTTTCTTGACTCACACAACTTGAACATCTTTGACACTTAATCTTGATAACTTTTCATACCTGGTCTTGAAAATCTTTCTATACTTGACTTGGAAATCTTTTGACATACCTTGACACCACATGTAAAACTCTCTTGTACCTTCTCGATTATCTTATTATCTTGTTGTGCTTGTTTACTTTCATATCTGTTCACTGAGCTTTTTAAGCTCAGCCGCATTTCTTTTCTCATGCGGCAGGTTTAGTAGGAAGCTGGGTTATGGGCGAAGGCTTTGCTTTTGGGCTTAGAAGACTTCACCTTGTAGTATTGGGCTGGACTTAGAAGTGACTAGATACTATTGAGAGTTGGGCCTTGTATTGTTATTTTTAGTCTATTGTATTTTGTTTAGTTCTCCTTGTAACTTTGTAACCCTTGCTTATTGTATGTATGTATTCCCGTTTCACTTGTGTTCTGATTTGACTCCATTATTAATACTTTAGCCCTTCTCGGGTTGGGGTGTTACAGGGACAATGGATCTCATCATGTAAGTGACAATTTCTCTTATCAGTTGTGTAAGCATTAGGGTCAACGGCTATCATCATGTAAAGGGTAATTGCTCTCATCAAGTGAGCAAGCCTTTAGGGACAATATCTCCCATAAAGTAACGTACAATTGCTCTCAACAAGTGAGCCTTTAGGGACAACGGCTCTTATCATGTAAGGGACAAATTGCCATCATAAAGTTAGCCTTTAGGGACAACGGATCTCATCATGTTAGTGACAACTGCTCTTATCAAGTGTGCAAACATTAGGGAAAACAACTATTATCACGTAAAGGGAAATCGCTCTCATCAAGTGAGCAAGCGTTTAGGGACAACGGCTCCCATAAAGTAAGGTACAATTGCTCTCAACATGTGAGCCTCCAGGGACAACGACTCTTATCATGTAAGGGACAAATTCCCCTCATAAAGTTAGCCTTTATGGACAACGGATCTCGTCATGTAAGTGACAATTACTCTTATCAAGTGTGGAAGCATTAGGGACAACGGCTATCATCATGTAAAGGGAAATGGCTCTCATCAACTGAGCAAGAGTTTAGGGACAACCGCTCCCATAAAGTAAGGTATAATTGCTCTCAACAAGTGAGCCTTAAGGGACAACGACTCTTATCATGTAAGGGAGAAATTGCCCTCATAAAGTTAGCCTTTAGGGACAATGGATCTCATCATGTAACTGACAATTGCTCTTATCAATTGTGCAAGCATTTGGGTCAACGGCTATCATCATGTAAAGTGTAATTGCTCTCATCAAGTGAGCAAGCCTTTAGGGACAATGTCTCCCATCAAGTAACGTACAATTGCTCTCAACAAGTGAGCATTTAGGGACAACGACTCTTGTCATGTAAGGGACAAATTGCCCTCATAAAGTTAGCCTTTAGGGACAACGGATCTCATCATGTAAGTGACATCTGCTCTTATCAAGTGTGCAAGCATTAGGGAAAACGGCTATTATCATGTGAAAAGAAATGGCTCTCATCAAGTGAGCAAGTGTTTAGGGACAACGGCTCCCATAAAGTAAGGTACAACTGCTCTCAACAAGTGAGCCTTAAGGGACAACGACTCTTATCATGTAAGGGACAAATTGCCCTCATGAAGTTAGCCTTTAGGGGCAGCACCAAAAAAAAAACCCTCTGGTGACTAATGGCGATCTCCCCTCCTCCTCAATTCTAATCGTTCCTTTGTCAATTCTTTAATTCGAATACCTTTTAAAACTTCAACTCTTGTGGATTAATTTGAGTATTATTTCCCTCTAGTTGATTTATTATTTGGTTGATGATTATTGATTGCATGGGAGTCGATTTTATGTGTTAGGGAATCGTTCTGGTTGGTTTCCATCTTTTTAATTCGTGTTTCCTTGTATTGAATTGCTTTAACGATTATCTTTGATTCATTATAAGAATGTAAGTCGGTTGGGGTTATGGGTATTTAATCCCTGTTAGGGATTCGTTGTTGGGTATTCGTTTTCTTGCTTGGTCGTGTTTTTTTTTAGGGTTTTCTACTAGTCGATCGTTTAGGGTTCTTTGGTATTCGTTGGTTATTATTCGCTGGTCTTTGTTTCTTTGCTCATGGAGTCGAATATTGCTGCTAAGAATAAAGAAGGTTCGAGTAATCAAGAGAGTAGCTTGCTTGATAATGCTCCTATCCTTAGATCCATCCTCAAAAAGGCTGTTCGTAATGTTCCTAGTAAGGATAAGAATACTTCAATGTCGAGTGTTAGTACTAATGGTTCTGGGGTTAATGCTAAGAATGCTTGCGATAATGAGTTACATTCTGATGGGCAACTAAGGGATGTTGATGAGGTTCCATTGGTGGGTGGTATTGCTGCTAAGGTTATAAACTTAGACGGTAAGATTCTTGGGAGGGATGATACGGTGGTAAAACAAAGTCGAATGGTTCACTTCGCTGATCAAGTGGAAGTTTTACCTACGGAAAAACATAGGGATGTAGTGGCTGGTAATGTAATGTCTAGTGGGGTTGGTAAAGCTGCTCGTGGCACTCCAACTCAAGTTGCTCAAGCTGCTAGTAATTCTCAAGATCTTACTTCGAATTCTAATCAGCCTTTGGTTGATAACGTGGGTAGTGGTCATATTAATGGTGAAGGTAAGTCCTCTAACGAAGTTAATTCACAAACAGCTCCTAAATCATTTGTGGATGTTTTTAAGGACAAGTCTACTAAGAAGGTTGTAAGGGCTTCGGAGATGAGGANCACTTATCAAGTGTGCAAGCATTAGGGACAACGGTTATCAACATGTAAAGGGCAATTGCTCTCATCAAGTGAGCAAGCGTTTAGGGAAAACGACTCACATAATGTAAGGTACAATTTCTCAACAAGTGTGCCTTTAGGGACAACAGCTCTTATCATGTAAGGGACAAATTGCCCTCATAAAGTTAGCCTTTAGGAACAACATATCTCATCATGTAAGTGTCTTTTGGGTATAGGGGAGTAATCCTGCACCCTGGTAAATATATAAAACCAAATAAAACGTTTAAGTACAATGGATACGGGTGGAATCCCATATCTCAGCCCGTTACATAGGCGATAAAGCATACATAACAAGACACTACCTTTTCTTACTAATAAGAAATAGACCACTACCACATAACCAAAACAAGACTATAAAAAGATCAACTACTTCCTAACGCGACCTTGGAGCTTGAAATCTTCATAAAATGCACACAATTGTCCTGGAAGATCGTAAAGTTGATCCGTGAAGTCATCATACTCATAGTAATCTTCCTGATCACCTCCACCACCTAAAGATGAGAAAGTACCCATAGGCATATCAAATAAATTCGCAGACTCATCAAAAGTGTTAAGAACCTCATCCTCGCTATCCGAATCAACAATCTCACCAACCTTAGAAAAGGGGTTGGATCTTTTAGTAGCAGAAGTAGAGGGCTGAAATGAGGAGGTAGGCACAAATTGCTCTTATCAAGTCTGCAAGCATTAGGGACAACGGCTATCATCATGTAAAGGGCAATTGCTCTCATCAAGTGAGCAAGCGTTTAAGGACAACGGCTCTCATAAAGTAAGGTACAATTGCTCTCAACAAGTGTGCCTTTAGGGACAACGACTCTTATCATGTTAGGGAGAAATTGCCCTCATAAAGTTAGCCTTTAGGAACAACGGATCTCATCATGTAAGTGACAATTTCACTTATCAAGTGTGCAAGCATTAGGGACAACGGCTATCATCATGTAAAGGGCAATTGCTCTCATCAAGTGAGCAAGCGTTTAGGGACAACGGCTCCCATAAAGTAAGGTACAATTGCTCTCAACAAGTGAGCCTTTAGGGACAACGGCTCTTATCTTGTAAGGGACAAATTGCCCGCATAAAGTTAGCCTTTAGGAACAAAGGATCTCATCATGTAAGTGTCAATTGCTCTTATCAAGTGTGCAAGCATTAGGGACAACGGCTATCATCATGTAAAGGGCAATTGCTCTCATCAAGTGACCAAGCGTTTATGGACAACGGCTCCCATAAAGTAAGGTACAATTGCTCTCAAAGAGTGAGCCTTAAGGGACAACGGCTCTTATCATGTAAGGGACAAATTACCCGCATAAAGTTAGCCTTTAGGAACAACAGATCTCATCATGTAAGTGTCATTTGCTCTTATCAAGTGTGCAAACATTAGGGACAACGACTATCATCATGTAAAGGGTAATTGCTCTCATTAAGTAAGCAAGCGTTTAGGGACAACGGCTCCCATAAAGTAAGGTACAATTGCTCTCAAAGAGTGAGCCTTTAGGGACAACAGCTCTTATCATGTAAGGGACAAACTGCCCTCTTTATGTTAGCCTTTAGGAACAACGGATCTCATCATGTAATTGTCAATTGCTCATATCAAGTGTGCAAGCATTAGGGACAACGACTATCATCACGTAAAGGGCAATTGCTCTCATCAACTAAGCAAGCGTTTATAGACANTGATTTAAGTTTTTTGGTTTTTTGTTTTGATTTGAATTAGTTGAAATTTTTTTGGAGAATGAGCGAGTGTGTGAATAATTGGGGGCGGGTTATTGTAAGACTGCAGTGATTTTGTTGTTGGAAAGGAAAATGTCATTGAATTAAATTTTTCACATTTGATGAAAAAGTAAATTTTAAATTTATTTCACATATGAAATTTTTTGAAAATTTTCACATTTAAAGAATAATGTATTTTGTATTAATCAATGAAAAAAGTTTATTCACATGCAAAGAAAAAAGTTTATTCGGCGACAGCCCTTCTTGAATCAATTGTGGTGGCGATTCCATACCCAAATGGATCTGGTCATTCTTTGGAATCTCTTGATATTGAATACGAGTGGAAGCCGCCAAGGTGTGATACATGTAAAATTTTTGATCATGATGATCAGGGTTGTCCCAAGAGAGTTAAACCGGTTGTTCAACCGGTGGTTGATAATGAGGGTTTCATTAAGGTTAATCATAAAAAAGGTAAGGGTAAAAGTAAACAGCAAACTCATGAGAAAGTGATTGATGGAGTCCGGTTGGCAAAACCAAAGGTCGCATTTAACTATCGTTGGCAGCCGGTTTCTAAAACTAAAGTGGGTTCTGATGGAGCGTCTTCTTCTAAGGGTAATGGTATTTATAAGGATCCTACTGGTCCTAACGTGGTTGGGGAGAATGGTGCGTCGTCTTCCAAGGCTCATGGTATGAATAAGGAAGCTAGTGTTCCTAATGACCAGTGTGGTTCGAGTGCGGTGGATAATCAGGCTAATAATGACGTTCCTGCTCCTAAGAAGTATATTCATGATGATTTGAGTGATATAGTCACGAAGAATTCTTTTGGAGCTCTTAGTGATGGAGTTATACTTGCGGTGACTGAGGACTCATCTCAAGTGGATAAAGGGGGTCAAGTTGTGGTGTGTGATAGTGATAATGAGGTTGATGAATATATTGACTTAGGCCAATCAAGTAAGGACAATACTAATCGTAAGGAAGCAAGCACTTCCTCTGTTAATGTTCCTCATGTATAGTATCGCTTCATGGAATATTCGGGGAATGAACCAATCCCCTAAACAAAATGAGGTTCGGCAGATTATTTGTGAAAATAAGCTTGCGGTTTGTGCTATTCTTGAGTCCCATGTTGCTACCTCGAGGTTGGAGGTGCTTTGCTCTAAGGTGTTTCGTAATTGGGATTGGACTTCTAATGGGCATTTGTGTTCTAAGGGCTCTCGGATTGTGTTGGGTTGGAATCAAGACGAAATTGATTTAACTGTTATTTCTATGGATCAGGTTATTCATGTTTGCATTAGGTTTAAGGCGGATAAAAAGGAGCTTTTTTGTTCATTTATTTACGCTCATAATAAATATACTCATAGGAGGCCTTTATGGGAGAATCTTAAAATGCATAAGTTGTATGTGCGAGCTCGTCCTTGGTGTATTCTAGGTGATTTTAATTCAGCTTTGCATTTAGAAGATAAGGTGGCGGGATCATCCGTGATTGATATTTCTATGCGGGAGTTTAAGGAATGTATTGATGAGATTGAGTTGGTAGATATTAATCGTTCGGGGCTGCAATTTACTTGGAATCAGAAGCCTAGAGGTTTGGATGGTACGCTTAAGAAGATTGATCGTATTATGGCAAACCTTGGTTTTATGGATATATTTGTTGGTGCTCATGCTATTTTCCAGCCCTATCGTATTTCCGATCATTCTCCGGCTATTCTTACTATCCCTACATCTGTTTCTTTTACTCCTCGCCCGTTTAAGTTCGCTAATATTCTGGTGCAGAATGCTAGGTTTAAAGACAAGGTGAAGGAGGCGTGGGATACGAATGTTAGTGGTTTCTTCATGTATCGGGTTGTTAAGAAGCTGAAGTTTTTAAAGAAGCCACTTCGCGGTCTTTTGTTTAATGAGGGTAATATTCATGAGAATGTTATTAAACTTCGTCATGAGTTGGATACGGTTCAGCGGGCTCTTGACTTGGACCCGTTTAATATGGATATTAGAGAAGAAGAAGCTGCCTATCTTAATGCATACAATGAAGCGATCCTGTTGGAAGAAAGGTTTCTCAAACAAAAGGCTAAAGTGGAATGGCTTCGGGTGGGGGATTCTAATTCGGCATATTTCCATAAAGTTGTCAAAAGTCGCAAAGCTAGAAGCCGTATTGATTCTGTGTGCAATAATGATGGGGTTCGGTTTGAGCTAGATCAAGTCCCTAATGCTTTTGTGAGTCATTTCACTTCTTTCCTTGGGCAAGAGGGGAATAATGGTCCGTTCGATGGTAATGGGCTGTTTAACACTACGCTTGACCCTATTGTGGCTAATTATATGGTTCGAGATGTTTCAGCTCAAGAGGTTAAGGATTGTGTTTTTTCTATGGGTGATGATAAATCACCAGGTCCGGATGGGTATTCTGCTGCGTTTTTTAAGGGTTCTTGGGATATTATTGCTGGGGATGTTACGAAGGCGGTTCAAGAATTCTTTGTGAATGGTAAACTTCTTAAAGAAGTGAACCATACAGCTATCGCTCTTCTTCCTAAGGTGTCCTCTCCTNCTAAATATGGAAACCTACTACTTATGGAAACTTGCTAAATAAGGAAACTTGCTAATTATGGAAAGTTACTAAAAATAGAAAGTCACTTAAAATGGAAAGATAAACAAAAAGTAATAATCTGAATTGGAATCCTTTGTAATTCCGTCTTCTACTCCTTAGGTATGGAGAAGGAGTGACCCTCTAATTCCTGTGGTTCTTGCTTTGGTTTGATTGGCTTCGGTATAAGGTACAGATATTCCGTACTCTTTCAGTAAGAGTAAAACCATTTCTCTCTTGACCTTCTCTCTCTCTCTCTCTCTCTCCTTATTATTGATTGATTGATCATTTTATTATTGATCCTTGTTATTGATCCTTGCTATTGATCACTTACCTATTGACCTCTTTGCTGTTGATCATTTACTATTGACCCNAGGGACAAATTGCCCTCATAAAGTTAGCCTTTAGGGACAACAGATCTCATCATGTAAGTGACAACTGCTCTTATCAAGTGTGCAAGCATTAGGGAAAACGGCTATTACATGATGTTACTTTTTGGGAGCTGTTGACCTAAATTCTTGCACAATTGATAAGAGCAATTGTTACTTACATGATGAGATCCATTGTCCCTAAACACTAACTTTATGAGGGCAATTTGTCCCTTACATGATAAGAGTCGTTGTCCCTTAAGGCTCACTTGTTGAGAGCAATTATACCTTACTTTATGGGAGCGGTTGTCCCTAAACTCTTGCTCAGTTGATGAGAGCCATTTCCCTTTACATGATGATAGCCGTTGTCTCTAATGCTTCCACACTTGATAAGAGTAATTGTCACTTACATGACGAGATCCGTTATCCATAAAGGCTAACTTTATGAGGGGAATTTGTCCCTTACATGATAAGAGTCGTTGTCCCTTAAGGCTCACTTGTTGAGAGCAATTGTACCTTACTTTATGGCAGTCGTTGTCCCTAAACACTTGCTCACTTGATGAGAGCCATTTCCCTTTCCCTGATGATAGCTGTTTTCCCTAATGCTTGCACACTTGATAAGAGCAGTTGTCACTTACATGACGAGATCCGTTGTCCCTAAAGGCTAACTTTATTAGGGCAATTTGTCCCATACATTATAAGAGCTGTTGTCCTTAAAGACTCACTTGCTGAGAGCAATTGTACGTTACTTTATGGGAGACGTTGTCCCTAAACGCTTGCTCACTTGATGAGAGCAATTGCTCTTTACATGATGATAGTCGTTGACCCTAATGCTTGCACACTTGATAAGAGCAATTGTCACTTACTTTATGAGATCCGTTGTCCCTAAAGGCTAACTTTATGAGGGCAATTTGTCCCTTCCATGATAAGAGCCATTGTCCCTAAAGGGTCACTTGTTGAGAGCAATTGTACCTTACTTTTTGGTAGTCGTTGTCCCTAAACGCTTGCTCACTGATAACATTTCCCTTTACATGATAATAGTCGTTTTCCCTAATGTTTGCACACTTGATAAGAGCAGTTGTCACTTACATGATGAGATCCGTTGTCCCTAAAGGCTAACTTTATGAGGTCAATTTGTCCCTTAGATGATAAGAGCCGTTGTCCCTAAAGGCTCACTTATTCAGAACAATTGTACGTTACTTTATGGGTGCTGTTGTCCCTAAACGCTTGCTCACTTGATGAGAGCAATTTCTCTTTACATGATGATAGCCGTTGTCCCTAATGCTTCCACACTTGATAAGAGCAATTGTCACTTACATGACGTGGTCCGTTGTCCCTAAAGGCTAACTTCATGAGGGCAATTTGTCCCTTACATGATAAGAGTCGTTGTCGCTTAAGGCTCACTTGTTGAGAGCAATTGTACCTTACTTTATTGGAGCCGTTGTCCCTAAACGCTTGCTCACTTGATGAGAGCCATTTCTCTTTACATGATAATAGCCGTTTTCCCTAATGCTTGCACACTTGATAAGAGCAGTTGTCACTTACATGATGAGATCAGTTGTCACTAAAGGCTAAGTTTATGAGGGCAATTTGTCCTTTACATGATAAGAGTCGTTGTCCCTAAATGCTCACTTGTTGAGAGCAATTGTACGTTAGTTTATGGGAGACATTGTCCCTAAAGGCTTGCTCACTTGATGAGAGCAATTACACTTTACATGATGATAGCCGTTGACCCAAATGCTTGCACAATTGATAAGAGCAATTGTCACTTACATGATGAGAACCATTGTCCCTAAAGGCTAACTTTATGAGGGCAATTTTTCCCTTACATGATAAGAGTCGTTGTCCCTTAAGGCTCACTTGTTGAGAGCAATTGTACCTTACTTAATGGGAGCTGTTGTCCCTAAACGCTTGCTCACTTGATGAAAGCCATTTCCCTTTACATGATTATAGCCGTTGTCCCTAATGCTTCCACACTTGATTAGAGCAATTGTCACTTACATGACGAGATCCGTTGTCCCTAAAGGCTAACTTTATGAGGGCAATTTGTCCGTTACATGATAAGAGCCGTTGTCCCTTAAGGTTCACTTGTTGAGAGCAATTGTACCTTACTTTATGGGAGACGTTGTCCCTAAAGGCTTGCTCACTTGATGAGAGCAATTACCCTTTACATGCTAATAGCCGTTGTCCCTAATGCTTCCACACTTGATAAGAGCAATTGTCACTTACATGACGAGATCCGTTGTCCCTAAAGGCTAACTTTATGAGGGCAATTTGTCCCTTACATGATAAGAGTCGTTGTCCCTTAAGGCTCACTTGTTGAGAGCAATTGCACCTTACTTTATGGGAGTCGTTGTCCATAAACCCTAAACCCTAAACGCTTGCTCACTTGATGAGAGCCATTT
>LBNU01023309.1:0-40782 GCA_014162995.1 Artemisia annua
ATGGTGCAATGTATTCTCCCCCGTGGGATTTGAAAACAATAAAAGAATGCATACGGGGCTATGAAAACTCACCTTAAGGTACGGTATGAACGGAAAGGTATGAGCTGTGGTAATAAGGTGCAATCTCCTAATCGCAACCTATAATGAATGCAAGTAATCTAGTTTAGATTATGAATTTGGTTTATGTATGCACTTGCACTAATATCTATACCACTCGTTTTTGTACTCAAAATATATATTGTTGGCAAAAATATAGATTACATCTTCGTATAAGGTCATGGTGATTATTTCATGTTTATATGGTTTAACAATGTTATATAATAGTTATATAGTGAAATATAGGTGTTTGACGTAAAATATAACACTTAGAAATTTTGGAAGTACGGTCAAAAATGGCTTCGGAAAATTAGTTGTAAAGCAGTGAATATTGAGAGTTAGGAAGTAAAATTTGTATTTCTAGAAAGCTTAGCACCAGGCCTCAAAATGTTTAGAAGTGAAGTTTTGCTCAACGTGTCTAGATTTTATGCTAAATGGTCGAGAAGTTTGGTATTTTAAACTAAAGCTGTCATTTCTGGGCAGATTTTATAAATATTTGGATGACTGTAAATTACTCATCTTAAGTCCAAATAACGAACAGCTTTTTGATTTGAAAACTAGGCAAGGTGCTCTAACTTTTGTTCCTTGTGGTCCAATACTCTAAAACTGAGTCAATTGACGGGAAAATAGCTCTCAACATAGGTATTTATAAGTATACTTAGAATATTTTCTGGATAAGTGCTGGTAACTTATATATGAAAATAATAACTTTCGAAAAATCATAACTAATTCGTTATAAGGCCGATTTTCAAGTTCTTTATATCCCCGGAAAGATAAAAAGATATACTAACATAATTTCAGTAGTTTGGCTAGTTTTGAAAAGGTAAAAACTCAATCTAAAACAACCTAAATCTACCCCTTGGCGATTGATACCACTTGTATGACCTAGGATACAACTTATTTCACAACTTATTCATGCTTATTCTAGAGAGAGAGTAGAGAGAGAGAGTGGAGACTTCATGTAAAAGATTAAGAACTATGTGTGTGTATTGCAAATGAAGCTCCCAACCTTCAAATGAAGGTTTACATACATAATATAGCACTAGGAATATTAGATTTAGGCTTTTACATGTTTAGCCCTTGAACTTCCTAGTTTCTTCTAACTTGAACATATAACTTTTGAAACGCTTTCTAACGCAACCTATTACATGATTTAAGACTTTAATGACCTACACTTCATATTATAAAAATACAAAGCTAACAGAATGAGTAACCAATTCCATAGGAGATTCCCTTGGATACCATAATCCCAGATTAGGATATGATTTGAGATATCTGAAAATCTTCTTCATAGCAGTCAAATGAGATATCTTGAGAGTGACCTGAAACCTTGCACAAGCACACATTGCAAACATGATGTCTGGTCTTGATGAAGTGAGATACATCAAGGAACCAATCATGGATCTATAAGTATGCACATCAACTGCTTCTCCACTATTGTCCTTCAAAAGCAGATGAGTATCCTTGTCAGCAGGTGTGCTAGAAGCCTTAGCATCAGCAAATTAGAACTTTCTTAGTATTTTAGACACATATTTGTCTTGACTGATAAAAATACCATCTTGTCTTTGTTGTACTTGAAGTCCCAAAAAGAATGTGAGTTCACCCATAGAACTTATTTGAAATTCATCTTTCATCAGTTTCTCAAATTCTTTGCACATCTCTTTCTTTGTAGAGCAAAAGATGATGTCATCAACATATACTTGAACCAATAAGATATCACCTTTGTCTTTCTTGATGAACAATGTTTGATTAATCTTGCCTCTATGAAACCCATTAGTCAAAAGATAAGCTGCAAGGGTTTCATACCACTTCCTTGGAGCCTGATGTAGACCATACAGAGCTTTTACCACTCTATACACCTTGTCTGGATGGTTAGGGTCTTTAAAACTTGGAGGTTGTGAAACATACACCTCCTCATCAATTTGCCCATAAAGAAAGGCACTCTTCACATCCATTTGATTGACAGTAAAGCCCATAAAGGATGCACAGGCTAGAAAAAGCCTAATAGCCTCAATTCTTGCTACTGGGGTACTTCTTCATAATCAGTACCCTCTTCTTGAGTGTATCCTTGAGCCACAAGCCTAACCTTGTTCCTGATGACAATTCCTCTTTTATCTTTCTTGTTTCTGAACACCCACTTGGTACCAATAACCTTCATTCCTTTAGGCAAATCAACAAGTACCCAAACTTTTTGAATTTTGAACTGAAGCAATTCCTCTTGCATAGCCTCTACCTAACTTGAGTCTTCTAGTGCCTTGAACACATTCTTTGGTTCCATTTCTGATGGAAAACACAT
Organism: Artemisia annua; assembly: GCA_014162995.1. Classification (NCBI taxonomy): domain Eukaryota; kingdom Viridiplantae; phylum Streptophyta; class Magnoliopsida; order Asterales; family Asteraceae; genus Artemisia; species Artemisia annua. The sequence continues at coordinate 2,393 of LBNU01023309.1, forward strand.
AAACAGACATTCATTCTTGTCTTCATGATCCTTGGATTCATAAATTTCACTTATAAAACCATGATGATCAACCATTCTTGTCTGTTTTCTGGTCTTTACCCCAGATTGTACATCTCCAATCACATTATCAAGTGGATGAATCTTGTGAATTGTAGTTTGGGGAGTTGCAGGAACATCACATGCAGTAGGCATGTTTGTTATTTTAACATCATTGGCTTGTACTTCCTGAGTAACAGAAGTCACATTTTCCACATTAGGTCCAACAGTGGAAACTTCTGGCCTAGCAGTGCTAACTTCATTTGCACTGCTTTCAGGAGTCTCTTTGTTCAAAGTGTCCACATCAACTGCTTTGAATACATCTGCATCACCTTTTTTTCTAGCATCATTAGAAGGTTGTGTATCTCCAGTCTTTGAGACAAAATCATCACCTGAAAAGTCCCAAATAGGCATAATAATTTGATCTTGATCCTTGCTTGGTTCATCATCATCAACAAACTCTTCTGAACCTGCAAAATCATTAGTATTTGTACCTAAAACAATAGGTACATAATTCATAGTATGGGTTAGAGTATCAAGATCAAACAGCCATTCTGGACCTGTACCTGCAATATTTGGTTGATTTTCTAAAAACTCAATATGCAGATTCTCTTCTATCTTTTTGGTTCTTAAGTTGTATACCCTAAAGGCTTTACTAACCATTGAGTACCCAACAAAATAACCCTCATCAGATTTTTCATCAAATTTACCCAGATGATCTATGGTATTAAGAATAGTAACATGACATCCAAATGGTCTCATGAAATCTAAGACGATAGGTGTTCTACCTCTAAACTCATAAGGTGTCTTGTTCTTTGTTTTCACCACTAAAACCCTGTTTTGTACATAACAAGCAGTGTTAACTGCTTCAACCCAAAAAGTGATTGGCAATTTAGAATCAGCTAACATGGTTCTAGCAGCCACTATTAGTGTCCTATTTCTCCTTTCAGCAATACCATTCTGCTGAGGAGTTCTAGCTACACCAAATTCTCTTTCAGTACCCTTTTCTCTGCAAAAATCATCCATAACTCTATTTTTGAACACTGTCCCATTGTCACACGTGATAATTTTGACTTTCTTATCAACTAGGTTTTCTACTTNAATATTTGGTTGATTTTCTAAAAACTCAATATGCAGATTCTCTTCTATCTTTTTGGTTCTTAAGTTGTATACCCTAAAGGCTTTACTAACCATTGAGTACCCAACAAAATAACCCTCATCAGATTTTTCATCAAATTTACCCAGATGATCTATGGTATTAAGAATAGTAACATGACATCCAAATGGTCTCATGAAATCTAAGACGATAGGTGTTCTACCTCTAAACTCATAAGGTGTCTTGTTCTTTGTTTTCACCACTAAAACCCTGTTTTGTACATAACAAGCAGTGTTAACTGCTTCAACCCAAAAAGTGATTGGCAATTTAGAATCAGCTAACATGGTTCTAGCAGCCACTATTAGTGTCCTATTTCTCCTTTCAGCAATACCATTCTGCTGAGGAGTTCTAGCTACACCAAATTCTCTTTCAGTACCCTTTTCTCTGCAAAAATCATCCATAACTCTATTTTTGAACACTGTCCCATTGTCACACGTGATAATTTTGACTTTCTTATCAACTAGGTTTTCTACTTCTATTATAAATGACTTAAGGATACCAGTTGTTTCATCCTTAGTTCTAAGAAAGAAAACCCATGTAAATCTGCTAAAATCATCAGTTACAACAAGACAATACTTCTTAAGATTTATGCTACTCACATATGTAAGATCAAACAAGTCCATATGCAACATATAAAGTGGGTGAACAATAGAGTTAAAGGCCTTGGTCGTACAAGAAGCTCTGTGTTGCTTGCCTTTAAGACAGACAACACATGTTTAGTCATTTTCAATTCTTTTATGAGGTAAACCCCTTACCAAACCATCTTTTACAATTATATTTATGGTTTTAAAGTTTATGTAACCAAATTTTCTGTGCCATAACATGGACTCATCTAATATGGCCTTTGCAATCAAGCAAGTAAGATCATCTATAGCAACAATGTTCTTCATATCAATACTGTATAAATTGCCTTTTCTAGGAATTTTAAGTAATATCTGATGTTGGGGTATAAATGTTGAAGTACTGATGGACATCAATGTACTACTTAAGTATATAAGTCAAAGTACTGCTCAAGATCAAAGTGTTGCTCGTTGAATAAAGTCAAAGTACAGCAAAGGATTAAAAGACTGACGACATGCAAAGATTAGATTAGGAATATTATGTAAATTCTAGAATATTCTAAAGTTAGAGTTAGTTTACTTGTCGTTCAAGTATTGTAAACCGACCAGGGTTTTCCTTGTGCCTATAAAAGGATCCCTAGGTCAACAGTAGCGATATACGATTTTAGAGATAAGCTAAAGTTTGATATTAGAGATATTAGGGTTGTTTGTGAGTCTGTATTCGATAAGCAGATTCAAGGTGTTAATATAATCGTTGAAGTTTGTTATTCTTCTTAGCTTTGTTAAGTAAATTCCGCATACTTAAACAGAGTAATTCAGTGTTTCATTATTAGTAGTTTAGGATTTATCCAAGACTGCTAAGCCCTTAACAAGCTATATAAGATAGTTTGGTCAGAGTATAACGATCCAACAAGTGGTATCAGAGCTTGTGTGGAAACTCTGATTAAGAAGAAACCCTAAACCTAACCGATTTACTAAATAAACCTTATAAGATGTCGACACCTGAACCTACACCAATCCCATCGATCACTACTATTCGCATCCCTATAATAAAGAAGGGAGAGTATGATCTATGGAGCATGAAGATGAGACCGTACATTGCTATTACAGACCATGCACTATGGGATGTAATTGTCAATGGTAATCAAGTTATTGAAGAACCTATAGAAGTTGCTGGACAACCCAAACCACCTCAGCAACAACTATCTGCTATTGTGAAAAGAAATCAAGACAAAGCTCTCAACTTACTGTTGTCTGCTATACCTGATGGTCACCTGCTAAAGTTTCATGATGCTAAGGATGCAAAACAATTATGGGCTGCTATCAAAAAAAGGTTCGGAGGTAATGATGCTTCCAAGAAGATGCATAGAAATTTGCTGAAGCAACAGTTTGAAACTTATACTATTGGAAAGAGAGAAGGTCTTGATGCTGCTTATGACAGATTCCAAAATCTACTCAGTATGCTAGAATTATATGGTGCTGAAGTAACTGTTGAAGATGCTAACTTAAAATTCTTAAGGAGTTTGCCATCTGTCTGGCATGTGGTTGCTACTATGATCAGAGGACAACCTGGTTTGGATACTATGGACTTTGATGATCTCTACAACAACTTAAAGGTCTATGAGCATGAGATGAATGGTCAAGCTAATTCCAAATCACACAGCATTGCTTTTGTGTCTTCTAAAAACAAGAGTAGTACTTCCACTAAAAGTACTGCTTATCCTGTTCAAAGTACTGTTGGTGACAAACAGCATGTTTACACAACCATGTCCACTACCACTTCATCACCCTCAAATAACATCAATTGTGATGATGTTGTATGCTCATTCTTTGCTCAGCAAGCCACTTTACCTGTTACTTACGAAGAAGATCTGTTGCGAATTGAAGATGATGCTTTAGAAGAGATTGACATAAGATGGCAATTGCTTTGATCACTGCTAGGATCAAGAAGTTCATGAGGAAAACAGGAAGAGGCATTGACTTTAAAGCCAAACAGGGTATAGCATTTGATAAGTCTAAGATTGAATGCTTTAATTGTCGAAGGACTGGTCACTTTGCAAGGGAATGCAAGTTTGCTAAGTATCAAGCAAACAGGATGATTGAGAAACCCAAGGTTGAAATCAAGGAAGTTCCTGAACCAAAACCAAAAGCATTAGTGGCTCAAGAAAATCTTTCAGAGGTTGACTGGAGTGCTGATTTGATGATGAACCAGTAACTATCTCTATGCTTGCAATGGAGGAATTTGATTGGAGCACAGCTTTTGATGAGGAACCAGGATATGTTGCTTTGAATTCAAATGAAGATCTTGGAGGCTTTGATTGGAGCATGAAAAGTGAAGATGAACCTGTTTTGCTGGCAATGGTAGCTACTTCACCAAGTTCACCCACTGCTACTGAGGTATGTTCTAAGTGTAAAAATGTTTATCAAAAGCTACTTAATGATTATGTGCCTAAAAGAGATAAACATAATAAAGCTAGGTCTAAAGTGCTTGGTTATCAATTGACTTTAGAGTCAATGGAAGCCAAAATAATAACGCATGAAAACAATGAAGTAGCTTCGGCAGAACAATATAAGCAACAGGATTATCAATTAAAATTAAGTGAATGGAAGTTAGGATGTAAGGTGTCTGAATTAGAAAAGATGACTAAAGAAAGAGATGCTTTGTTAGATAAACTTGCTAGTTGGAAAGAAGCTGGTCTTACACATGCTAGTTTTTGTGAAAAACAAAGAAGAGCACATATTAAAACAGGACTAGGTTATGGTGTTGAGTATAGTAGCTCAGAAGAGAACCCAACTAGTGATAAGGAACAAGAAAGTTCAGAGGAACTCTCAACTAGTGAATTTGAAACTTGCTCAGAAGAAAACACATCTATTAGTGAGGAACCCATTAGCCCAACACCTCCTGAATTTAAGAAAGATGAGGGGTATCATGCACTTCCTTATGCCACTGGAAGTTTTCAACCACCTAGGAAATATGTTTCTTGTTTTGGAGTAGACAATCTAGAGTTTAGGAATAAGCTTAAGGATCAATCTAAATCAAGTTCATCTAAGGAAAAAGTTGAGATTCTTAAGAATGATGGGAATGCTAGGGAATCAAGGAATAACAACAATGATAAGAGGTTTTCTAAAGTTTTTTTTCAAAACCAGCAGTATTTTCAACCTTTTCTCAAAGAACTGCTAGTCATTCAGCAGTTCCTTCACATACTACTTTTCAACATACTGCTAACTTTAGAAACTCTTTTCATAATTCACCTAGAGGTCATACTGGTCTTGGCTATAAACCTCAAAGAACAGGATTTGGGTCAATGAATCAAAAATTATGCTTTGTTTGTTATAGTCCTAATCACTTGATAAAAGATTGTAACTTACATTCAGATTACTTAAGTCAATACCCAAAGACTAAATCTGCTCAACATAGGCCAACAGAGACAAAACCAGTTTCACACAAACCAGTTTGGAATTATTCAAATAGGGTCAACCATAGTAATTTCACAAAAACCTATGGGTACCATCAATAGAAAAGATCTTTTTCCAAACAACCAGTACCTTCAGGTCACACTTTTCAAGGTACTTGTAAGCCAAAAACAGTATTCTCTCAAAGTACTGTTAGGATATTTTCACCCAATCAAGGTACTGCTCATATACGGTCAAATATTTCAAATCGAACCCTTGGCCATGATACCAATTTTTATAAATCTAAAAGGCCTTACAGAATAGTCCCTAAACCACAGACCTCAACACAAAAAGTTAAAACAATGTGGGTCAAGAAGGAAAGTACTGCTGGGGACCAACCAGTACTTTCAGAATGTATGGGTGGAAAGGAACATATTGCTGAAAAAGAAAGTTTTTTTTCTAACAAAGATCAAGTTTTAAAACATAAGAAAGTAATTGATCATGTTTACAAAAACAGTGGAAATTACATACTTAAATAATTTAAGTATGTGACTCCACAAGGGGAACACAAGTCAGTAATGGCTTGGGTTCCTAAAAGAAACTAACTTTCTTATCATTGTGCAGGGCAACCCAGAAGAGGAGCTAAAGGATCATTTAATTGTTGATAGTGGTTGCTCTGGAAGCATGACAGGAGAAAAGGAGATTCTGTCAGATTTTAAGCCATACTTTGGAGGAAAAGTTGCTTTTGGGATGATGCTACTGGAGGAAGAATTACTGGAAAAGGAACTATCAAGACAGGAAAGATTGATTTTGAAAATGTTCGTCATGTGAAAGAGCTCAAGTTCAATCTCTTATCAGTCTCTCAGATATGTGACAAGAAGTAACTTGTGTTGTTCACTGATACAAAATGTCTTATTCTATCCCCTGAGTTTAAGTTTGAAGATGAAAAATTGGTGATTTTAAGGGCACCAAGACACAATGATGTGTATAGTATTGATATGAAGAATATTATCTCCTCTGAGAAAGCTACATGTTTGATAGCAAAGGCAACACTTGAAGAAGCACATCTATGGCACAGAAGATTAGGTCATGTGAATTTCAAGAACATCAACAAGCTGGTCAAAGGCAACTTAGTTAGAGGTTTACCTTCCAAAACTTTCAAGACTGATCATTCATGTTTGGCTTGCAAGAAAGGTAAACAGCATAAAGCTTCATGTAAGAAGCTTGGGGAAAGAACAGTTAGAGAACCTTTGGAGTTGTTGCATATGGATTTATTTGGACCTGTTTCTGTTTCAAGCCTTAACAAGAAGAAGTACTGCTTAGTTGTGACAGATGATTGTAGTCATTTTAGTTGGGTCTTTTTCTTGCGATTTAAAGATGAAACTTTTGATGCCATTCATGATTTAATAATATCCCTGGAAAATCAATTAAGACTCAAGGTTAGAGGTATTAGATGTGATAATGGGACTGAATTCAAGAACAAGCTTATGGATGATTTTTGTGCCAACAAAGGAATCAAGAGGGAGTTTAGCATTGCTAGAACTCCTCAGCAGAATGGAGTTGCAGAAAGGAAGAACAGAACCTTGACAGAAGCAACAAGAACAATGCTTGCAGATTCTTTCTTACCTATTCAGTTTTGGGCTGAAGCAGTAAGTGTTGCTTGCTATATTTTGAATAGAGTTTCTATCACCAAACCTCAGATGAAGACACCCTATGAATTACTAATGGGCAGGAAACCTAGTATAAGCTTTATGAAGCCTTTTGGATGTCCTCTTACTATCCTTAATACCATTGATAATTTGGGAAAGTTTGATGGCAAGTCTGATGAAGGATATCTATTGAGTTATTCTACAAATAGTAAAGGTTTTCGAGTGTATAATAAGGTTACAAAGAAGGTTCAAGACTGTCTCCATGTTGAATTCCTTGAAGATCAGACAAACCAAAGAGGTAAAGGTCCTGATTGGATGTTTGACCTTGATGTATTGACTCCTTCAATGAACTATGTGCCTGTTAGGGAGGAGAATCAAGTTGTTCATTCAGAAGAAGAAGATTCACAGTTCATAGTTCATAGTGTTAATGCAAGTTCTACAGCTGTTCCAGATACAGAGTCTATTCCTAGTAACAAGAAGCAAAGTACTGTTGAAGAACAAAGTACTGTTGATTCAACTCCCATAATCTCTGATGAAGATCAAGCCATTCAAGATGAACTCAATAGGATGCTTTTTCAAGAAACACTTGCAAAGTCCTATGAAGATGAACAAAGACGAGCTTATGAAGTAGAGAAGACAAAGGGAAAATCTAAAAATTCATCTGACAGTACTTTGGACAACAGCACTTTGGATCCCAGTACTTTGGATCAAAGTATTGCTGCTCCATTTGAAAGTACTTCTGGAGGGGTCAATTCAAACACTTGGACAAATAGTGATGATTGGCCTGGTCCATCCATGCCTCCTTTTGAAGAATCAGATGATGAGCTTCAAGAAGAAGGAATTTTCTCTAAGCAAGGTCCTGATCTCACAAATTTGGAAGATGATCTTACTGTACCAACTACTCACACTTCAAGAATACATAAGAATCATCCTACAAATAAGATTATTGGTTCTCCTACTTCTGGTGTTCTTACAAGGTCTAAAGCTAAAAATACCATCAAGCCTCATAATGCTTTGCTTAGCTTTGTTTATAAACAAAACAGGATGAACCATAAGGATCAACAGACTTGTTTGTTTGCTTGTTTCATCTCTCAAGAAGAACCCAAGAATATAGCTCAAGCTTTAACTAAAGAAAGCTGGGTTGAAGCTATGCAAGAAGAACTTCTACAGTTTAAGCTTCAAGAAGTTTGGGTCTTATGTGATTTACCTGATGGCATGAAGGTAATTGGTACAAGATGGGTCTTCAGCGTCAAAAGAGATGAAAGTGGTAATGTCATCAAGAAAAAAGCAAGATTGGTTGCACAAGGATATAGACAAGAAGAAGGAGTGGATTATGATGAAGTATTTGCTCCTGTAGCAAGAATTGAAGCAATCAGACTATTCCTTGCCTTTGCCTCTTATATGGGATTTCCAGTCTATCAAATGGATGTGAAGAGTGCCTTTCTTTATGGCAAGATTACAGAAGAGGTCTATCTTAAACAACCTCCTGGTTTTGAAGATCCTGAACATCCCAACAAAGTTTACAAAGTTGTCAAAGCATTGTATGGTCTTCATCAAGCCCTGGAGCTTGGTATGAAAGACACTCAAATTTTTTGTTACAACATGGCTATAGGAGAGGAGCCATTGATAAGACTTTGTTCATAAAAAGAGACAAAAAGGATATCATGCTTGTTCAAGTGTATGTGGATGATATTATCTTTGGAGCTACAAAACAGTCCATGGTGAAAGAGTTTGAAGAACTTATGCAAAAAGAATTTCAAATGAGTTCAATGGGTGAGTTAACTTTCTTTTTGGGGATTTAAGTTAAACAGTCAAGTACTGGTATCTTCATAAGTCAAGATAAGTATGTCACTGACATTCTTAAGAAGTTTAACCTCAATACTATCAAGCCGGTCACTACACCCATTAAATCTTCAAATTTACTTGGTAAAGATGAAGATGGAAAACCAGTGGAAGTCAAGCTTTAAAGATCTATGGTTGGGTGTCTCATGTACTTAACTGCATCAAGGCCTGATATCATGTTTGCTGTTTGTCTATGTGCAAGGTATCAAGTTTCACCCAAGGTTTCTCATATGAATGTTGTACAAAGAATCTTTGCCTATCTCAAGCATCAACCTAAGTTAGGATTGTGGTATCCTAAGGAGTCCTCTTTTCACTTGGAAGCTTTTTCAGATAGTGATTATGCTGGAGATAATTTTGATAGAAGATCAACCACTGGTGAACCAAGCGGTGAAGCTTGTAAACCACGGGTCGTAGTCCCAACGAGGGTTGAAATGGATCTCGTCGTTCAAAACCGTGAGTTATGTGATGTGAATGGGTTTAAAGATGATTTGGTTTTAGTTACACTACGAAATAAAAGAAAACATAAACTGTAAAAGAAATAAAAGAAAGAAAGAAAGGTTAAGTAAAGAAAAGAAATGAAAATGAAATAAGAAATGTAAAATGTTTGTGGTTTTTAACTTTAATAAATGAAAGAAAAGAAAAGAAAACGTTTAAAAGAAAAGAAACTAAGTGAAAAGAAAAATAAGCTAAGCTAAAAAGATTTAAAGAAAATTAGGCAGAGTTTCGTTTAGGAATGAACCAAACAAAACTCCACTCGATAAAAACGATGGAGTGAACAAAAGCCTAGCTCGGCTTGTAAGAGAAACAAGAAATAAAAAGTAGAAGACGAAACACGACTCGAGAAAACTAAGACAAATTAAACTTGACACAAGACTTTAAAGCAAACTCGCTAACTAAACTACTAAACTCAAACTCGCTAGAATAAAAGATCCAAACTCGCTAAGATACAAACCCATACTCGCTAGACTTTAGAATTCAATACTCGCTAGAAAGACAGACCAAACTCGCTAAAAACTTAACAAACTCGCTAGAACTTAAAAATGATACTCGCTAAGAAAAAATGCCCATACTCGCTAAGACCATAAAAATCCATACTCGCTGGCTTTTGTAGCCAAGACATACTCGCTACAAAAAAAATCAAGCATACTCGCTATCATGTACCCAAACTCGCTAGGTCCTTTGATCCCAACTCGCTAGACCCTAAAAAAAACATACTCGCTAAGGAAGAATCCAAACTCGTTAAACCCTAAAATTTTCCTACTCGCTAAAAATGGGTTTGGTCTTAAAAACTTTTAACGTGACCAAAAACTTTATAAAAAATAAATAAAACTTGTTAAAACTTAATGAAAATAACGTTTAGACACAAAATAAGCTTAAAAATAAGCAAATAAGCCACGACTTGTTTTGCAAGCCCTAACCCATAAGCTTTTTTATGCGACTCAAATAAAAACCATGCAAAGGTGACAAGAAAATTTATAAAAGCTTGTAAAGATTAAGAAAGAACTTGTGAAGATTAAGACAATAAAGATTAAATGACAATAAGTAAATTAAGACATGAAAATTGAAAGTGCATTAAAATAAAACATACATTAAAATAAATGAAAAGAAAATAAATGACATAAAATTAAAAGGAAATTAAAGACTAGAAAATTAAGACTAGCTCCAAAATGAAGCTTAAGGGTGGTATTTAAGGGATCCATGGTGGATTCCTTTTACATCTAGCCCCCTCAACTCATATTGTTTATGAAATGACACATAAACTTCTATTACACTACTAAACGACTTCTAAAAAGTAAACTTTAGTCCTTGTAATCTTGAGGAAATATGTTGACGAGTCTTCAAAAAGTCTTCAATGATATAAAAGTGATCACTTGCTCGAATTTGGGAAGCTTATATATGATAATCATCTTTAATCTTCGATTACGTGTCTCTTTCATATTCATGAGCTTTTATGTAATGAAAACATCGTCACGGGCTTTACTTAAGCAAATTTCATCGTTGACTCGGCTTCTTGACTCTTTTCCAAATCTCGTGCTTGTTTAGGGCTTTTTGGTTGGTTTTCATGCCATTTATGCAATATCCTTTCCTGCACAGTCACAAACATAAAAACACTATATCTTTGGCGTTTAACGTTAGTTTTTGGTCTTATTAATACTTAAACTAAGGTCAAAATTATGTGTAAAATAGCACATATCAGCCACCAAGAGTGCTAAATTTTCTGGTAGGGATACACCTCTCACTGCTCACATGTTGGAGGTAGCACAAGTTGTTAGAGATGCTGCTCATGAAGATTCAGAGGATGCACCTGAACATTCAGACTCTGCTCCCACTCCATCTCAAGATGATTCTCAACAGTCTAAGAGGTCACCTTCAAATGGAGATGATGTCTCTCAAAACATTGCTTCTTCACCAGTTCAAGAAATCTCTCAAAAGACTGTTTCAAGAGAAAAGACTGCTTCAACAGAAAAGACTATTTCTCTACAAGGTAATGCTATTGAAGATTCAGATCATGGTGTAAATCAACCACCCATTCCCAATGATTATACTCCCACAGATGGTTCTCAGACATCTGGAGGAGATGAGGGAGTAATGGCTGATGAGGTTACACCTGATGAAGAGGAGGTTCTGGATAATTATGCCTTGACAAGAGAGTTGAAGAGGTTGAAGAGTGCTTTTGATGTTCAAGCTACTGCTATGGAAATTCTTCAAAAGAAGTATAAGGAGTTGAAGAAATTAGTTAAGTCTCTCATTCAACAACATCCAGAAGGTCTCCAGAAGTTTAAGTCTAAGAGGAGGAGGCTAAGAAAGCAATCTTCATTCACATTGGGGAGGAATAAGGAAGATGTGAATTTGAATGAAGATGTTGTCTTTGAAGATACTGTTAATGAAAATACTGTTCTGAATCAAAAGACTGTGGATGAAAAGACTGTTGATCAAAGTACTGATGCTGTTAATACTGGTTTCAATATTCCACAGACACCACTTGAAGAACACATTCCTCATCAAGATACTATTGAAAGAAAGAGTGATGAGACTGAGCAAATAAATCTTTAAGAAGCTGACATTTAAGTCAGAAGTGGTGATACAGAAGAATTGGACTTGGAAGGTACTGGTGTTNCTGTTGATCAAAGTACTGATGCTGTTAATACTGGTTTCAATATTCCACAGACACCACTTGAAGAACACATTCCTCATCAAGATACTATTGAAAGAAAGAGTGATGAGACTGAGCAAATAAATCTTTAAGAAGCTGACATTTAAGTCAGAAGTGGTGATACAGAAGAATTGGACTTGGAAGGTACTGGTGTTGGTCTTGCTCAAGATATTGCTAATCAAGATACTGCTCAAGGTACTGTGAAGCAGTTTCTCATTACACCAAGGACCTTAGATTTTGAAGAAGATGTGGGTCCATCCAATCCAGTTCAGGAAGAAGAAGAGATAATAAAGCCTACTAACAGTGATGAAGAGACAATAGCTCAGATTATGTTAAATATATCCAGACCTGGATTGTTATTCCTGGAGTTGAACAGGCTCAAGATCTGCAATCTTCTCCTCAGCCTACTCAAGAAGTTGATTCTAAAGACAAAGGAAAAGGAATCTTGGTAGAAATGGAGAAGAAGAAGAAAAAGAAAGCATTCACTATGGAACAAATAAGGGCTATTCAAGAAGCTAAAGGTGAAGAAGCTGCTAAAAAGTTACAAGCAGAACTTGATGCTGAGTTTGAAAAAGAAAGAGAAATTGTTATTCAACCAAGAAGGCCAATGACAAAAGCTCAAGAAAGAAATTTTTATATGAGTTATTTGAAAGGTCGAGGATACAAAGGTTTACAGAAGTTAAAGTATCAAGAACTGAAGGATTTATATAATGTTGTCAGAGAAGCTTATGTAAGACAAGTTGATGGCATTATTGGTTATGATACTGAAGAAGGAAAACAGATGATGGAAGCTGGTAATAAAAGGAAAAGGACAACAACTAAATCACAGTCATCAAAGAAGTCTAAATCTACAGTGGAGTTAAGAACTAACACTATTGATGAGCTGAAGAATTATCTTAGAGTTGTTGATTTTGAGCTTCCTAAGTCAGAAAAAGATTCTAAGACAAAGGCCAAGATATCTGATTTGGAGGTTATTGAATCAGAAGAAGATGGAGAGTATTTTGTTTTCCATAGAGAAGATGACAGTTTCAGAGCATTTAATTTGTTGGTAGATGTATGGCACCTTATAGACAGAGAAGATTTGTTTCATCTACATCAACAGATTCAAGCTTATTTTGAACACATTCCACTCAATGGAATTGGTGTAGTGTTGCTAGGAGATCTGACAACAATGTGGGAAACAGAAGAGACAAGCACAGCTGATATTTGGAAGAATCAAGAAGTCTGGGAGATTCAAAGTTGGAGATTCTTTGCAAATGCTGGTGTACATGTCTTAGAGTTGGAAGATGGTACTATGATCTATATGTTAGCTGAAAGAAGATATCCTCTTACAAGAGATTTGATGATGAGGATGCTGGATCATGGTATGGAAGTAGAGCAAGAGGATGAAACTGCTCTAATGGTGATAAATTTGTTCATCAATTGGACAATTTTGAAGGATGATGATTAGTAAATACTGGTATGATCTTAATTGTTTAAAATCTTTTGAATAAACAAGTACTTTATTCAAAGTACTGCTGATCAAACAGTAATTTCACAAAGTACTGCTTGCAGCCTAAAACCAGTAAAGTCTTTTTGAAATAACAATTTTTGTCATGTGCAAAATACTTTTTGAAGCACAAGGAATTACAGCAACAAATTGTTTTTGGAGATGAACATGGTGTTAGTACTTGTGCTACACAATAAATGGTATTCAACTCACCATGTTTAACAGACAAGAAAGAGTTTGATTCATCATGAGGGTACGGCTCTGATGTGATAATCAAATCCGTTTTTAGTTGACAATTTACTAAGAATTGTATGGTTTTCAACTCACCATATCTGTGATAAGTGAAGAGTTGACTAGCCCACAAGAAAATGGCTTGTGGTAAAGGCTGTGGAAAATCCATTCATATGCTAATTAGTTCACCATGGTAGTGATTGTACTAAAAGAACTAGCTAGTCCAAAAGCAAACGGCTATTGGTAAAGACTACTCAAATCCGTTGATAGCTGATGATTTGCTAAAAATCATATGGTTATCAATGTACCATGGTTTACTTAACCTAAACATTGGCTACTCCAAAGTTAATGGCTTTGGTAAAGAGACATCAAAATCCATTAATTTTCAATGATTCACCTCTCACAGGAGTTCACACATCTGGAAGTGATGAGTATAGTATGAAACTTAACAGATTTGATGTACCTTATGTTGCTGAGTAGCTGAGAAGAACTAAAGTTGCTGTAAAGATAAAGAATTGTTGCTGATAAAGATTGCAGATACTACATACTGATGATAACAAAACAACGAGTGTGTCTTTCAAAGATATAACCTTTCCTTGAAGATAAAGATTACAAACAGAAACTTGAAGTCAAACAAGTAGAATTCAAGTTAGGGGAGGATTGTTGGGGTATAAATGTTGAAGTACTGCTGGACATCAAAGTACTACTTAAGTATATAAGTCAAAGTACTGCTCAAGATCAAAGTGCTGCTCGTTGAATAAAGTCAAAGTACTGCAAAGGATTGAAAGACTAACGACATGCAAAGATTAGATTAGGAATATTATGTAAATTCTAGAATATTCTAAAGTTAGAGTTAGTTTACTTGTCGTTCAAGTATTGTAAACCGACTAGGGTTTTCCTTGTGCCTATAAAAGGATCCCTAGGTCAACATTAGAGATATACGATTTTAGAGATAAGCTAAAGTTTGATATTAGAGATATTAGGGTTGTTTGTGAGTCTATATTCGATAAGCAGATTCAAGGTGTTAATATAATCGTTGAAGTTTGTTATCCTTCTTAGCTTTGTTAAGTAAATTCCGCATACTTAAACAGAGTAATTCAGTGTTTCATTATTAGTAGTTTAGGATTTATCCAAGACTGCTAAGCCCTTAACAAGCTATAGAAGATAGTTTGGTCAGATCTGACCTTCATCAGGCAACTTGAAATCCTTATCAAGGACAAAGCATTCATTATCAGTAAAAAGAACTTCGTTTTTCTTATCACACATCTATGACACACTGAAGAGATTATACTTAAGCTCTTTCACATAGTACACTTTTTCAAAGTCCAAGTTTCCAGTTTTGATTGTACCTTTACCAGAAACTTTACCACCAATTCCACCTCCAAATCTGACAAATTGTCCATCAATAGGTTTGAAATCTAAGAGATAGGACTTATTGACAGTCATGTGCCTTGAACATCCACTATTTGAATAACCTTGATATTCTGTTTTTAGATGTCCCTGCACATAAAATAAAGGAATTAGTTTCCTTTGGAGACCCAAGCCATTATTGACTTGGATCTGCCTCGTGTATCAATATAATTATATCTATCAAAGGTCATTGATACACCATTGGGATTGTTTGAGGAGTTGGTTCCTTTTGGTCTCCATTCCCAACGTGCTGAGGCCTTCACAGCATTTCTCAAATTTACCCTGTTTTTGTTTACATGACCAGCAGTGGTAACTTTTAGCCTAGCAGTGGGAACTGCTGGCTCAGAAATTTTGACTTTTGGTACCCACTTCTAGTTGTAAACAACCTTTTTCTCATAAAAGGTCCTTTTACCAGTTTGTGCAGATTTAAGAAAAGTTGTGATTGGTTTTGCACTTGTAACAGGTGGTTTTGGGTAAGCAGTTGGAACAGTTCTAACAGTTGTAAAAGATTTAATTCCAGATCTTAATTGAACTGCTCTGGGAATCATGTTACTGTGAGTATGAGGGTGAGAATATTTTTGAAAATTTTTCATTCACCCTTTTGTTCCCAAAAACTTCCCTTCTTCCATTGTGGTAGTTACATTTAGCATGCAAGTGTTCAAAACTTCCACAGATATGACATGCCCTATTATTCATTACAAAATCACTACCAAATTGTTGAGACTTTAGGTTATTCCAGTTCCTCTGGTTACCCCTAGGAGCTGGTGACTTGTTCCTATACATATCAGCATAGTTTACAGTTGGCCTAGGTTGATTAACATGTTTTCTATGTTTCTCTGTATCAACTTTAACAGCTTTGGGAAAAGAAGTCTCTACATTAACACTTTCATCTACTAGAGATGAATCACTAGCACTCTCAAAGGCATCAGTTTCATTCTTAACCTTTTTATCATTAGCACTTTTCACAAATTTAGGAGGGTCATACTCAAGTATTTGTTCTTGAAACTCTTCTAATCCTGTATGTGCTAGAACTATACCTGGGGGTGATGGAACACCTCTTAGTGGTGGAGGAACAGTATTGTATCCTACACCTAACTTAGCCTTATTAACAACATGTGCTTCCCAAATCTTAGTGATTCCCTCAGACTGATAAGCTAAAGTGTCAATAGTTATTTTGACATTTTCATTCATCTTTATAAGTTTTTCTAGGTCATCTCTAAGGGCCTCATTAACAGCAATCTTATAGTCTAAATCCCTTTTTAATACAACAATATCATCATTGTATTTAGACTCATTTGCTCTATAATGTTCTAACTGTTTTTCTAACACTGACAAACCTCTTTTATGGTTAGACAAATTATAGTTAGCATCCATTAACTTTGTTGTTTGAGTACCTAAAAGTTCCCTAAGTCTTTCACACTCTTTTAAAGCTTTACAAGATTTAGAACAACTTTCAATAGTATGTACCTCAGAGTCAGAGAAAGCCATTAGAGAAAATTTTGTTGCTACCAAAGCAGCATCTGAAGATGCTTCTTCTTCATCAGCCATGTAACTCCAATCATAGCTAACACCATCAATAGCTAGCATGGCTTTTGGTTCTTCCACTGTTGGCTCCTTCTTCTACTCCTGCTTGTACCAAGTAGATTCTCTTGGCTTCCTAGGTTTTCTGCATTCTCTAGCAAAGTGTCCCAACTTATGGCAGTTGAAACATTCCATCTTCTTCTTGTCAAAACCTGCAGTTTCATTACCATTGATGGTAATTTGCCTTCCAGTTCTTTGCTAGAACTTCTTAGCCCTTATGCTTAGAAGTGCAACCTGCCACTAGATATCCATCTCTTCCATATCATCATCATCTACTTGCTCCATATCCTCATGAGTTAGAAGTGACCCACTAACATGGCTTGAGATAAAGGCATAGAAGGTAGGGTCTCCAAGTCCAGCAACCTTCTTTTTAGAACTAGCAAAGGGAACACTTGTACTAACAGTGGAAACAGAAGGACCAGCAGTAGAATTATCATCATCACTATCATCATCAGAACAGTCATCAACAGAAGATGATAGAAGTGCCAAGCTCCCAGAACTTGTACTTAACTTTCCAGCCTTCTTTAATCTTTGTTCAATGATTTTAAAATTATTGTAAAGGTCATTGAGTTTCATGGTTTCAATTTCTGGTTTGTTTTCCCAGACAATTATATTAGTTTGAAACTCTGAAGGCAAACTCCTTAAGAACTTTAGATTGAGGTCTTCCTTATCTACCTCAATACCAAACATAATCAACTGTGTAAGAATCTTCTAGAGTATTGTAAAAATGCTATCAATAGACTCATTGCTAGATGTAGAGAAATTTTCATAACTCTACTTTAAAAATGTTTTCTGAGTTTTCTTGGTAGTAGCATTACCACCAAATACTGAGCAGATCTCATCAAACAAGGTCTTTGCTGTTGTGAACTTGCTGAATGCAATGATTTGGTCCTTGGGAAGAGTCATTAGAAGAAAGCTTCCAGCTTTCAAGTCATTCTTCTTCTGAAGCCTTTCTTTACTAGTAATTGGACCAGTATTCTACTTCACAACATCCTTGCCATCAACTTTCTCAGTAGAAGTACCAAGCTTGAATGAATCACCAAATATAATGATCTCCTACAGAGCATAGTCTTGTACAAGGAAGTACTGCTCTATCATGATTCTCCATATCTCAAACTCATTGAGTTTGAGCTTTGGAAACCTTGCTGCAACATTGGATTGGTTGTTTTCCATCTCCATTGGATTTGTTAAAGTGAGTAAGNCTTGGCTTCCTAGGTTTTCTGCATTCTCTAGCAAAGTGTCCCAACTTATGACAGTTGAAACATTCCATCTTCTTCTTGTCAAAACCTGTAGTTTCATTACCATTGATGGTAATTTTCCTTCCAGTTCTTTGCTAGAACTTCTTAGCCCTCATGCTTAGAAGTGCAACCTGCCACTAGATATCCATCTCTTCCATATCATCATCATCTACTTGCTCCATATCTTCATGAGTTAGAAGTGACCCACTAACTTGGCTTGAGATAAAGGCATAGAAGGTAGGGTCTCCAAGTCCATCAACCTTCTTTTTAGAACTAGCAAAGGGAACACTTGTACTAACAGTGGAAACAGAAGGACCAGCAGTAGAATTATCATCATCACTATCATCAGAACAATCATCAACAAAAGATGATAGAGGTGCCAAGCTCCTAGAACTTGTACTTAACTTTCCAGTCTTCTTTAATCTTTGTTCAATGATTTTAAAATTATTGTAAAGGTCATTGAGTTTCATGGTTTCAATTTCTGGTTTGTTTTCCCAGACAATTACATTAGTTTGAAACTCTGAAGGCAAACTCCTTAAGAACTTTAGATTGAGGTCTTCCTTATCTACCTCAATACCAAACACAATCAACTGAGTAAGAATCTTCTGGAGTATTGTAAAAATGCTATCAATAGACTCATTGCTGGATGTAGAGAAATTTTCATAACTCTGCTTTAACAATGTTTTCTGAGTTTTCTTGGTAGTAGCATTACCACCAAATACTGAGCAGATCTCATCAAACAAGGTCTTTGCTGTTGTGAACTTGCTGAATGCAATGATTTGGTCCTTGGGAAGAGTCATTAGAAGAAAGCTTCTAGCTTTCAAGTCATTCTTCTTCTGAAGCCTTTCTTTACTAGTAACTGGACCAGTATTCTACTTCACAACATCCTTGCCATCAACTTTCTCAGTAGAAGTACCAAGCTTGAATGAATCACCAAACATAATGATCTCCCACAGAGCATAGTCTTGTACAAGGAAGTACTGCTCTATCATGATTCTCCATATCTCAAACTCATTGAGTTTGAGCTTTGGAAACCTTGCTGCAACATTGGATTGGTTGTTTTCCATCTCCATTGGATTTGTTAAAGTGAGTAAGTTGTTTCTTTGGATCTTCTAATTCAAAGTATCAGAACCTGGCTTTGATACCACTTGATAGAACTTATGCACACGCCGTCTATAAGTTCTTAGACCGTTTTGGACTCCAGGTTGTTTAGACCTTGATCTAGAATAAACAATAAAGCATAATAACAATGATAAACAATATCTACGCAGTGGAATTAAACAATATATAATTGTTATTATTAAGGTTCTTCGCCATCATCTCTAACCACTATTACAAACACTATAAGCCCCAATATTACGTGATCAAGTGTAGTACGTGTTACACACCTTGTAACAAGGATCAAGGATTTGACCTTGAGGCTTAACAAATCACAAACCCTAGGCGTCTAACACAAGACCTGCGCCTAGGTTTACACAGATACCTTTCCTGGTGTTTTACATATTGACACACATTATAGTCAATCCCTGTATCTCTTTATATACTAGAGAATACTAGGGTTACAAAGAGATAAGTTACAGAATATCTTCCTAACAAATAAAATGATCTTTTGTATATTCTTCACATTGAAGTTTTCCTTTTTGTCATAATAAGTCCCTCATGTTCCACATGTTTTGTCTTATCAACTTAATTATAATTCCCAACAGAGTTCTTTGGTTTAGGTTTCCTATGGCGTTTTCTATTGGATGATTCTTGGATTCGTTAATGTTGACAACTTCATAAACTTTGACTATTTCATCCACAACGTCATCTTCTAAAGTCTTCTTACCATTAATCTTAATGGCTTCTTCATCATCTAAGTCATCATCCACCAAGGGTGATGTCTTAATTGGGGGAGGACTTTCATCGAATGTCATGTTGAGTGATTCTTCGACTTTCATGGTTTCCTTATTTAGGACAACACAGGCTTTACTATTTTGGGAGTAACCTAGGAAAACACCTTCGTATGACTTTGGGTCAAACTTGGTGAGATAGTTTTTTGTGTTCAATATGAAGCACTTGCTTCCAAACACTCTAAAGTGATCTAAGGTAGGTTTTCTACCTTTTTGGATTTCATACGGTGTTTTTCCTAAGATTGGACTAATTAGGATCCTATTAAGTATATAAGTTGAGGTGTCAACTGTATTACACCAAAACTTCTGCGGAATGGATTGTTCATTTAATATCGTTCTACTTATCTCTTGTAGAGTACGATTTTTCCGCTCAACTACACCATTTGATTGTGGAGTGCGTTGATGAGGTGAAAAGTGTACCCGTTTTAGGGGGTCATTTAAGCCCTAATTCGTGTTAATATGATCAAATATTGCCTTAAATCGTTCCTTTTGTCATTTTAGGTACTTTTGAGAAGAATTCTGGAAAACACATCATTTTGAACGTTTTTGGAGCATAAAGTGAAGAAAACGACAAAGTCTCAAAAGAATGGTGGAAAACCTTCCTGACGGCGTTAGAGTCACAAGGTGACGCCGTCAACCAACCAAGACAAAGGAGTAGATTCTAAGTATACGTGACGCCCTAAGAAGAAAATGTGATGTCTACACTTGACGGAGTCAGGTGTTAATATTCCTAGGCCGTCAGGTGTAATGCTAAAGAGAGACGGCCCAGAGCAAGTTTACAAGTGACGGCGTCAGAAGTAGATCTAGGCCATCCGAGAACCCTAATGGCGGCGAGCTGACGGCGTCAGAGCGTATAAGCTGACGCCGTCAGAGTGTATTTTCTATATATACTTTTCTATTTTTCATTCATTAGTGTGCAACTTTTGGGAACAAACCCTAGACGACTTTGACAGCTTTTTCAAGGGTTTTTCACCCTTGATTCTTCCATGTTCAATTAAAGATAAGTCTCCATTCAAATTAATCAATATGTCTATGTGTTGGTTAACTATATCTTATGCTTGTCTTTCAATTAACATGCTAGGCTAGGTTTATTTTGTGTTTACTTAGATCTAATGAAACCTAACTATTGATTATTGATTGTTGGTGTGTTATTAATTGTATTGGATGATTGTTTATCGATGTTAGGCTTAAGAAAACTGGCTAACCTCATATACGGTAACTTGCTTGAACGTCTTAAGAAACATGAACCAATGCGTACTAGGTTTTTATGGTTGTATTTAATGCATGAGCGAATTCTAACGATCCCATGTTAGGAGCTTCTAGCAGGCTCGACATAGGAGTGAAGTAGGAGCTTATAGAGTTGGGGAAGTACGTACGCCACCCCATGAATGGTATTAAGGAATACACCCGTCATCTACGCAATTAATACACACTAATTAACCGGTAAAAGGTAGTTAGGGAGTAAGAAAATCTAAGTAAACAAACTTGTCTCCATATAAGTTTCACAACCTTTTATTTTCTTGTTATTTTATTTTATTTGCAATAGTAGTTTTTGGGTTAGTTGACTAGCAACTAATTCCGCCCACTCCTTCAAACCCGAGATTTTACTTGCTTTCAAAAAAATATAAAAATACAAAAATAATCTTCCCTCACCCTTAGACCTAATTAGAGTAGTTTTTCATACCTAACGAACACTATTCCCTGTGGAGAAGGATCAATCCCCCGTACTTACCACTACACTATACTAGATCGGTCAGGTACACTGCCTGGTGGGATTGCAAGCTTCTCAAGATCCCTTGAGAGGTAAAACCTGTTGCGTAGTCGCAATCCCGCGTATCAAGTTTTTGACGCCGCTGCCGGGGAATAGTTATTGTTTAGGTTGAATTTTTATTTTATTAGGTCTACTCACTAGATTCCTTTCTAGTGAGATTTTTATTTTNNNGGGATTGCAAGCTTCTCAAGATCCCTTGAGAGGTAAAACCTGTTGCGTAGTCGCAATCCCGCGTATCAAGTTTTTGACGCCGCTGCCGGGGAATAGTTATTGTTTAGGTTGAATTTTTATTTTATTAGGTCTACTCACTAGATTCCTTTCTAGTGAGATTTTTATTTTATTTTTCTAGGTTTTTCTTTAGTCTATGTTATTTCTTCGTGTTTTTGTTCGTAATCATTACCATCCGACATCATGGAAGGTAGTAATATCCTCGATCCCAACAACCCACCACCACAACAACCACCACAACCAAACCAATCTCCTAGAGCCCGTACTTTAGGAGAGTACTCCCGTCCTAGCCACCATGGCTATTGAAACACCATTGAGCTCACCCAAGGAGCCAATGTGTCTCCCTTGTGATCCGACACCATCCGGTTGGTGCAAAGCGGATGTGCATTCCATGGACTTCGTTCCGAAGATCCAAATCAACATCTCAAGGATTTCCTCAAAATCGTAGATTCCATAGACCTTGATGTTGCCACTCGAGAGACTACCCGATTACATCTCTTCCAATTCTCTCTGCGAGACCATGCTAGTCAGTGGCTAGAGCGTCTGCCCGCAGGATCCATCACCTCTTGGGATGATCTCACAACTCGCTTCTTAGCTCAATTTTTCCCACCGGGAAGAACTACCAAGCTAAGGAATGATATCTTGGCGTTCCCACAACGCCAAGGCAAAACCCTCTACGAGGCATGGACTCGATTCAAGGACTTACTCCAAAAAGTCCCTCATCATGGCATAGCCCTTTGGCTCCAAGTCCAAATCTTCTATGACCATATCAATCTCCCCACGAGGCAAACCATTGACCAAGCGGCCGGTGGTAAGCTACGCGATCTAAGTGCTGAACAATCACGGGATCTCCTAGAAGATCTTGCTCTCTATGACAACGAAAGTTGGAATGATCCCCGTGATTTGAATAAAACAGTCAAGGCAATATCTTTGCCTTCGAATAATTCAAGCACTTTCGACCGTAGGATCATAGGACTTGAAGACCAAGTCAAGTTTCTCATGAAATCCTACGAGGCTCCTAACCCTTCAAGCCAAGTGAACAAAATCACTTCTTTGTGCGAATTACGTAGTGGTCCCCATGACACTCGTGATTGCATGGAACTCCCCGAACAAGCTTTTGCGGACTACGCATCCTCGCGTACCGACGAAGCGGGAGACAAGTGGTACACTTTTAAACCCGAGCCAAACCCTTACGGTGATTCATACAACCCCTCATGGAGAAATCATCCAAACCTTAGGTGGAAGCAAAACCAAAATGTACAACAACCCAATTCTTCCAACCCACCAAATCGTTTCCAATTAAACGGTTCCTACCCAAACCGTACTTCCAACAACAATCCTTCCAACAACTATGGTAGTACCAATAATTTTGAAGGATTGATGTCCAATTTTATGGCATCTCAAGAAGCTCGTCTAGAAAAGTTTGAAGCCGATTTCAAACAAAAGCAAAGCGAGATGACCAATAAAATTGACGCTTTGTTGAAAGTTCTCAATGACCGAGAGATGGGAGCCCTCCCGAGCGACACGGTCAAGAACCCGAAACTAAACGTTAACTCCATTTCTTCAGTTTCGTCCCCTAGTTCTTGCCCACAATACTATTCGGTCAACGCCATGAGCACGTTTTTCAAACAAACCCAAATCCCTCAAAAAGACCATGAGAATAAGATATCCAACACTAAATTGGTCAATCACCTAGTTGAAACACCTCCCACTCAAAACCTTGACGAATAATTCAAGGAGCTCCACCTTGAACGTCCGGTATTGATGTGTTAGAGCGAGCCCCCTACTATAACGCCCTCTTAGAAAGATATGAGAAGAAGCTCAAGTTAGGAGACAAGGGGACCGCCTTCGTTCGGAACAAGCTACCTAAGAAATTAGACGACCCGGGCTTATTTGTCCTACCGTGCAAGATCGGTAATTCGGAGGCTTATGACACATTAGCCGATCTTAGCTCAAGCCTTAACTTACTTCCACTACCTCTCTACACCGCCCTCAAACTAGGAAAGCTAGAAGAAACCGAGGCGATAATAGGTTTAGCGGATGGAAGTGTAGCATACCCGGTAGGAGTAGTAAAGGACGTGGTAGTTCACATATGGAAGTTGACAATTTTAGCTGATTTCCACGTCCTCGATATGATTAGCGACCCTACATGCCCCTTGCTGATAGGAAGAGGATTTCTAGCCACCGCTAGTGCTATGATTATTGTAAGGGATCCAAAATAGCGGTAGGAGAAGGAGAAACTTGGTCAGTATATGATGTTAAGAAACATGCCTATGACACCCTTGAGGAATCAACCGATGTTAATAGGAGGCCCTCTAGATACGGACCATGGTTAGAAGGAGACTTCATAGGACCCCAACACCCATTCTACTTAGAAGAGGAATTTGTAAACCGAACACAAACGGTAGAACAACTTTTGGCTAGAAACACCGAGTTAGATCCCTTTGAAGATCCCCTAGTTTTTAGAAAAATGACCGACTTCCTAGGAGTCTTGCCAATTAACCTAGCCATAAATAAGTGGAAATGCGAACGCGATAAACATAAGTGGAATTGGGAAAAGCCACCTAAGGAAGGAGGTGGATCATGGCACATAAAGATGACTCTATATGATCCGGATGGAGAGAAGTTTGAAAGGTCATATTTCACAAAACGCACCAATAGGACACTTCCAACCAAAATCAACCCTAAGGATGTCCTCGATGCGGAACTCACCTATGTTGGATAGGGTGACTTTGAGTCTAGCTAAAAGACTCGTTAATAAAGAAAAGCGCTTCTTGGGAGGCAACCCAAGCTTTATTTGCTTTGTGTTTATTTATTTGTTTGTTTGATTTTATTTGTTTCCGTATGTATGTTATTTTTCTTGTTATTGATTCATGCTTCAAAAACTAACTTGTGAAAATGCTTTATTTTGTTTTTAACTTCGTCTTAACTACATATAAAGGTATTTTGCAAAAGATAAGTGTAAGGGAAATCTTAATTGGTTTATAAGAACGAATGAACATGAATCATAACAATGTAAATTAACGTACATATTAGTACTTGTTTGAGTCAAATGCTTGTATCGAGTCATAATGATATTTTTGCAGGAATTTCAGGAAGTAAGGTATAGTTTTTCCAGAAATTTTCCGGAAACTTAACATGAGAATTCTGTCAGATCATTTCTGACGGCATCAGGCATTACAACCTGACGGCGTCAGGAAGTAATTTTCTGAAATTTTTGAAAGTTTTGTTTTTTCTTCCGGAATCATAAAAAGTTTTGTTAATTCTCTAACTTATAATCTCCAGGAATTCTGCAAAAACATTCATTCCACAAGCATTATATCCTATTATAGATTATACCGCCGATTTTACACGAGGTTCGCCTTTATTCAAGTTAACAGGTTATTTTGGACAAGGAGATGATTTATATTTCGGAAGGGAAGCTTTGAGCGTTCATCTTTATTGGATGAAGATCTAACCATGTTACCTCACTATCCACACCAAACGAATCAGGGGAGTATTTGTTTCATTCTTTCATTTTCATTACTTTTACATCTTTTATGTGAACATTGGGGACAATGTTTGGTTTAAGTNTAAGTGTGGGGGGGGGGGGTAAATGAAGAAACCTTAGAGAATGCAATTGCGCTTGATTTTTGTTTGTTTGATAGTAAATTTGTAATAAAACCGAGAGAAATATTTGTTAGGGCAATTTTAGCGCCAATTTAAAATTTTTTACAACATTTAGAAGTGAAACTTTGGTCCTAATAAGCGTCTCATGGATAGGAAATTATATGACTAGCACAAAACCTTACCACTAAAAAATTTTCCACCCCAAATATGTGAGGTTCGCCCCTAGAATTGGTAGGAAAAGCATTTATGCTATGATGTGTGTACCGGTAGCACTTAGATTATAGAACTTGCGTTAGGACCATCTCAAATCCACAAGTGAGACTACATTCGTGTAGTTAGATCTACTACATGATAAGAGGCATTAGGATAAACCCTTTGTTTTACACCCGTGTTTTTGTTATAATTACATTGGCTACATTGGTCAGGTAATTCTCCCACACCCTTTGCGTTGTACCCATTTCTGGTACACGATACCCCTAGTACACCCCTCAGAGCCTATCTTTTTGTTTCAATCTTTGAGCATCTTACTCAAAGTGAGAATTTGTTACACCCCACTTAAATGTACACCCAAATCGCCTTAGCCTACCTTGTATGCACTCATCTTTAGTGCATTATTGTGACAACATTTGTGTTAAACCCTTTGTTAATTATCTAATTGATTACATGGTTGCTAAGTCGAGTCATATCTTGTACATATTGTTTTAGGACGATTGGGACTCATGGGTAAAGTACTAGTTTAATGGAGTAATGGGGAAGAACAACATTATTACCCCCATATGTGCTAAATATTTTAAAAAAAGTACTCCAAGTGTTTCGATTATCTTAATTCGAGTTATTAGAATAGTTATTTGTAAAGTATGTAAAAGTTCAAGTGTAAGGGGAGAACTGAGGCCCCTATGATGTATTATTTTGGATGGTAGGGCAAGAGTGTATGCAAAAAAAAAATTAATAGAAAAAGAAAAGTAGAAAAAACATACGAACTACCATCCCGTTTCTTTTTATGTTTGTTTATGTTTTGTTATTTCGTTTTTAGCTTAAGTTGAGTCGAGTCTTGGCTTAGCAACATTGTATAGTACATGTATTTGATCATGATAATTAACTTGCCACTAGTAAAATACCCTTTATTCCAACCAAACCGTGTTTATCATATCCCTACACCTTACATTACAACCCTTTGGAAAGCCCTCTTTGATAGTTTATCTTAGGTGCTTACGCCTAGTGGAGGAGTAATTGATCCTCTCCCAAGCCTATGGTAATCTATTTGCTATGACAGGTAGTGAGTGATTTTATTCCATTTCAAATGTAGTTGTATAGGTTTATAACACCCGAGAGATGAGAGTATCCAAACACTATTTGTGAGGTGCTAGTGTATGATTTCCGTGCTTATTATGATTAGGGTCGAGTAACTATTTGTTGTAATTACTTTTATATTAGTGTTAAATGACCCCTAACTCATATTTTGATTGGAATAAAAGCCTATTTGCTTGAGGATAAGCAAATCTCAAGTGTAAGGGTATTTGATGAGGTGAAAAGTGTACCCGTTTTAGGGGGTCATTTAAGCCCTAATTCGTGTTAATATGATCAAATATTGCCTTAAATCATTCCTTTTGTCATTTTAGGTACTTTTGAGAAGAATTCTCGAAAACACATCATTTTGGACATTTTTGGAGCATAAAGTGAAGAAAACGACAAAGTCTCAAAAGAATGCTGGAAATCCTTCCTGACGGCGTCAGAGTCACAAGGTGACGCCGTCAGCCAACCAAGAGAAAGGAGTGGATTCTAACTATATGTGACGCCCTAAGAAGAAAATGTGATGTTTACACCTGACGGCGTCAGGTGTTAATATTCCTAGGCCGTCAGGTGTAATGCTAAAGAGAGACGGCCCAGAGCAAGTTTACAAGTGACGGCATCAGAAGTAGATCTAGGCCATCCGAGAACCCTAATGGCGGCGATCTGACGGCGTCAGAGCTATAACCTGACACCGTCAGAGTGTATTTTCTATATATACTTTTCTATTTTTCATTCATTAGTGTGCAACTTTTGGGAACAAACTCTAGACGACTTTGACAGCTTTTTCAAGGGTTTTTCACCCTTGATTCTTCCATGTTCAATTAAAGATAAGTCTCCATTCAAATTAATCAATATGTCTATGTGTTGGTTAATTATATCTTATGCTTGTCTTTCAATTAACATGCTAGGCTAGATTTATTTTGTGTTTGCTTAGATCTAATGAAACCTAACTATTGATTATTGGTTGTTGGTGTGTTATTAATTGTATTGGATGATTGTTTATCGATGTTAGGCTTAAGAAAACTGGCTAACCTCCTATACGGTAACTTGCTTGAACGTCTTAAGAAACATGAACCAATGCGTACTAGGTTTTTATGGTTGTATTTAATGCATGAGCGAATTCTAATGATCCCATGTTAGGAGCTTCTAGCAGGCTCGACATAGGAGTGAAGTAGGAGCTTATAGAGTTGGGGAAGTACGTACGCCACCCCACGAATGGTATTAAGGAATACACCCGTCATCCACGCAATTAATACACACTAATTAACCGGTAAAAGATAGTTAGGGAGTAAGGAAATCTAAGTAAACACACTTGTCTCCATATAAGTTTCACAACCTTTTATTTTCTTGTTATTTTATTTTATTTGCAATAGTAGTTTTTGGGTTAGTTGACTAGCAACTAATTCCGCCCACTCCTTCAAACCCGAGATTTTACTTGCTTTCAAAAAATATAAAAATACAAAAATAATCTTCCCTCACCCTTAGACCTAATTAGAGTAGTTTTTCATACCTAACGAACACTATTCCCTTTGGAGAAGGATCAATCCCCCGTACTTACCACTACATTATACTACATCGGTCAGGTACACTGCCTGGTGGGATTGCAAGCTTCTCAAGATCCCTTGAGAGTTAAAACCTGTTGCATGGTCGCAATCCCGCATATCATGCGTGGAGCTGAGAAATTATGTGTAATACCATTAACATCACAATATTCTCTAAATTGCACTTCATTATCAAATTCCCGACCATGATCCGTCCTAATAGACACTATTGTACAACCTAGTTGGTTTTGAACCTTCTTACTAAAGATTTCGAATTCTTTGAAAGCTTGTGTCTTATTCTTAAGAAATCTAGTCCAAGTATACCTAGAATAGTCATCTACTATTACTAAGGTGTAGTAGTTTCCTCCGTAACTCCGTACGGCGGATGGACCAAATAGATCCATGTGAAGGATTTCTAGGCAACTAGAGGTTGAGACCACATTCTTAGCTTTGTGACTAGAATGAGCTTGTTTTTCAACTTTACAAGTGTCACAAAAGTGTTTATCAAACTTAAGCTTAGGTAGATATCTAACTAGATCCTTAGACGCTAATGATTGTATTAAACGCATGTTGGTGTGACCTAATCTCCTATGCCATAGAGTGGAGTTTTCATCTATGGTTGCTAGAGAAATCTTATCCCGAGGCTTATCTCCTATTTTCATTACGAATAAGCCACTTTTCCTAACTACCCTCTTCAGAAAATATTACTCTAAACTTATTATATACCATTTGCCAAATACTAAGCAAGTTAAATCCTAAGTTATCTACATGCTCAACATTTCTAATAGTGAGGGAGTTATGAGAGATCCTTTGCATATGATGTTGCCTTTAAGTTTGCTACCGAAAGTGACATTACCTCTATTGTAAGCCTTGTATGATGAGAATAGACATCGGTTTCCCGTCATGTAATTAGTGCATCTACTATCCTTGACCCATTCATCGGGTTCCAAGTTCATTCCCAAGCATATCTATTGAATAATATATAGATTCAGACACTTGGTCCCCAATATTTCATGGGTCCAAAGTTGTTAGTGTTAAACATCCTATGCATTTGTTGCATTTGGTTAGGATGTTGGAACGGAGGACAAATTTCCCATGGTAAGTAACTTCGTTGTTGAAGATTATTCCAAGTTACTGGATAGTTACTTGGATAACTTTGTCTTTTAAAGTTACTTCTCGGTAGAGGAGTTCTAGACCGAGGTTTAGGAACATTTGTTTTTCTCGGTGGAGGTGTTTTTTTATCTAGGTTTGGGTTTTACAAAACTGAGCCCAGGGGTTGACAAAGGTTTGTAAAGACTATTAACTTCCTTTTTACTACTAATAGGTATTTTAACATTGTTAATTTCTATGAGACTTGGTTCAGGACTTGAGTTATTTTTTAAAATCGACTCAGTTCTGCCATTTACACCAGACGGTACCACGGTACCACTAATTTTAGTGGTGCCGTCTGTACCTTTAACGGTACCATCTGCTGTTTCGACAGAATTTGTTGGTTTAACAAATTTTATTTGTTTTGTTGTAGAAGCTTCATTTGGATTAAAAGCTAGACCTGCACTGGCATGCTCACTAGATCTTATATTAACTAGCATATCATCTAGCGCCTTTGTTCCTTTTTCGAACTTAGTAATCCTTAAAGCATTTTTCCTGAGTTCTATGTTTTCTATCCTAAGATTATGACATGATTCGCATCCGACATCACAATCTTTCTTTTTCTCAAGTTTGTTAACTTTGTCTTTTAGTTCTAAAATTTGTGCTTCGAGTTCATGCAACGTCACTTTTAGTGTCTTGTTTCTAGTTATGATTTTAGAGCTTACTTCGCATAGTTTATTATATTCGTCGTATAATATATTATCATCTATTGACGAAATATGATCACTATAGTAAGAGGAATCGATGTGTACCTCATTTGAAGTGTGAGCCATGAGACATGCTTCGTCATTAGGCTTCTCCTCTTCTTCCTCACCTCTATCACTCCAAGAACCTCCTACAAATGCTCTTTGGTTCTTAGTTCTCGGTGGTTTAGGACATTCTCCGATGAGGTGATTAAGGTCTCCGCATCTAAAACATTTCCTATCACTCTTTCCTTTCTTATCCTATTGGTTCTTTAAGAATGACTTCTTATCGTCACGAGGTTGTCTAACAAATCTACCCTTTCTCCTAAATAACTTCTTAAAGTTTGTAACCGCCAAAGCATACTCTTCGTCTTCTCTATCGGATGCGGAGCTTTCTTCATCACTAGACTCCTTCTTGGCTTTTAGTGCTAGAGACCTTACTTTCTCTCCTTTACCTCTAACAGTGTTGCCAAATTCTTTGACTCTTCAATAGCGGTGACCTTTGCTCTCTATTTGGGATGTAGAGCCCTAAGAAATTTCCTAACATAGTTCTTGCTAGAGTAACCTTGGTCAAAAGCTTTAAAACTAGTAATAATAGTATTAAATCTATCAAAAGCATTATCTATTGACTTATCTTCCGGAATGGAAAATTGTTCATATTGTTGGACTAATATATAACACCCCTAAAATTTCAATATAACAGCGGAAGACTTAATTGGGGTATTACGTAGAGGATCACAGTTATAATCATAGAAAACAACTCAAAAGAGACGTTTTGAAAGTCATTATTATTCAATTCTAATACGAAAGAGTTTCCATTGTTTAGCCAATCATAATTGACATAAGAGTTTGAAATGACTGCTAGAATTTATGTTTACACCAAAGTCCCGTGGTCTATTGCCCACTCCGTGCCTTGAATGCTGCTTCAGTTACCTGAGATAAACATGCTAAAACTCAACAAAATTGTTGAGTGAATCCATAGTGTTTGTGTTTATTAATCATTTGAACACAAGATGAGTGATTCAGAAATCTATCAGGTTGTATATTTCCATAAGTCTCATGAACTCAAACATTAACAAGTGTGATATAATATAGGGGCCCTTGCCATTCTCCTAGTATTTCTCAAATAATGTGCATTTGGCTACCTGCAAGTTATGATTTCTCAAATAATATAGGGGCCCTCGAGTAGGAGCTTGCCATTCTCCTAAAACTTCACTGTGTTAATAAAATCATAATGTTACTGGATAAACCTTCAAGTTATGAGAAATTTACATTTTAAACCCTAACAGTGGATATTTACACTTTTAGTCCCTATACTTTGACAAAATAACATTTTTGGCTCAAAGAATCAAAATGTGACAATTTAACATCATTAGTTTCTGAATAGTCACTTTTTACCCTTAAGTTATCAAAATGGCAGTTTTGAAACTCTCTTATGGAAAATTACACTTTTGGTCCTTTAACTTAAATATATTTACATTTTTAACTTTAACTATCCAATATTTATATCTTAATACCCATAGTCCTCAAATAATCAATTTATACCCTTAATTTAGTAAAATGATAGTTTTGATACAAGTTTCAGAAAGTTTAAACTTTAGACCCTTAAAGTTAAATGTTTTGCAAAGTTAGTCCAAAATGGAATATTTTTACATTTCAAGTCCAATTTCTTTCCAAATTACATATTTTTCCCAAAAGTATTCATAAAATCAGTTTGTATCCTCAAAATATAAGTTTGGCAATTTTAACCCTAACTTTTACAGAAGTTGCAATTTTAACCCAAGTTTCGTAAAATTTACATTTTTAGTTCCAAAAATCAAATTTAGCAAAGGTTATCATTTCAATTAGCTTATCAAGTTTCCAGAAGCTTATTTAAGCTTATAAAACTGCTTTTTAGCTTATAATAGCTTAGTTTTGAGTTTACGAGCCTTAAGGGTCTAATTACGGCCCATTACTATTTTCAAGGGTCCATTGGGTTTGAGACTTGGTGGGCTTTTATATGGGCCTAAGATAAGCTGATTTCAACTCACGCAACAGCTCATAGACTGCTTATATTGAAACTACCTATTGGTATCATTAGGCCTTAAGGCCCAATATGTATACTAGTGTAAAATGAAACCATGTCGAGGGTACCAAGCTTTAGGGTTTAAAAGATCATCAACTGAGGTTATTGGTGTAGCTTATCTACACAGTTTGTTTAATTAGCTTATGGAGAATTGGGTCAAGCTCTTTGTTTGACATGGTATGTAGAATTTATTAATAACTCCTTAGATCGTTTAACTCTAGGTTGCTTAGACCTTTATCTAGGATAATATCAATGTTCATATGTTATAAAAACAAAGCGGAATAAGAACAACGATATTCAACAAGGTTTTTCTATATCATCTCTAACACTATTACAATCTCCAATAGCCCCAATTCTACTTGATCAAGGTAGAACATGTTACACACCTTGTAATAGGGATCAAGGACCCGACCTTGAGGCTATACTAACTAACTAACCACTAACCAACTAACCCTAGATGTTTATAACCTACGTCTAGGTTACACACACACACTTTTAGTCGACTACATTATGGAAGACATAATTAAAAACATGTACCCTTGATCTCTTTATATAATAGAGAATTAGGGTTTACAAAAATACTACGAAGGACTAAAATATAAATCTTCTTTTACAAGCAAGTCCTTCTCCATCTTTTGTAGAATTCCTTCTTGTCGTATTAAGTCCCTATTGTTTCATTCTTTCTTGTTTTGTATCATCAAATCTAATAGACCCAACAATCTTCCCCTATTTGATGATGAAAAAACAACCACGAATCTTGTACGAACTTCCCTAGACGAAGTAGGGAAATTGAGATGATTAAATCTCACAATGAATGAAACAATCTTGTCTTCCCCTTAATCCATGCCATACCACTCAAACATCTCTTCCCCTTTTTGTTATCAACAAATAGGGAATATAAACAGTATAAACTTCCCCTCGAGTGGTGCATGTAGATGATTGAACATTTAATCAATAAGCTTCCCCTGAAACTAATATGTTTACCATCTCTTGAATCTTCAATTCTGTAGGCTCTATGTAATGATCACTTATGAAGAAAACTGAGTATAACGAATTTGATGAAAAAGTTGAATTTTCCAAACTTGCGTCTTATATCTTGTACTATCCACGTGACTCCAAGCTCATACCAAACTAGAAAGTATAAGTAGACCTCAACCTCTTGATAAATCCTCAACTATATGAGACACTGAGCACTACAACATAACTCCTTAAAGTGATAGAAAATGTGAACATTAAGCACCTTCAGTTTGTAGATCACACACCTTTGCTAGATTCATCACTCTCTTCCTTATAGTAGGTATCCTAATAGGTTCATTCGGGGAAAGTCTGTAAGTCTTATGGATTGATACCTTCTGTCTAGGTCATGTGATAGAAGTCACTCTAGTCCTATGGCGTATTAATGGTGATATAGATGGGGTAGCGGGGATTTCTCCTTCCTTGAGAGGTTCGGTCTCAGTACCCGGTACTACGAGTGATGTGTCTAAGGTTTAGGTGAGGTGACTTTCTTTCCTATGTTTTTAGGTGATCCCTTTTCAGAAGAGTTCCTTTGGTACCTAGTGAAGCCTTTACAAGTGCATTTACAAGCTTTAGTGGTGTTTCTTTCTGCGATTGGCCTATTGGCACTATTGGGAGGGGCATCTGCTCTTGTTTAAACTCATAGTGTTGCAGCAACAATATCAGCCGCCAAAATTTCGGGTTGCAGCTAATAACATCAAATAGTTCCGTGATTTTAGTGTTAATTTCCCCCTAGATTACTCAACTTTTGTGTTAATATGCTAGGTATATACTCTTATTCGTTTATATTCTGTTTTCAGGACAAAGATGAGCAAAGGAACGAAGAAATGCGGAAATGGAAGGTTTGATGTGAAAATTATTGAAGTATGCGGATTCTGCACTAACTACGGCGTAGAGGCACCATCTACCTGCGCCGTAGCACTTAGTTACGAAGACTACGGCGTAGCCCAACCTACAACTACGGTGTAGTTACTTATCAAAGGTTTCTATGGAGTAGCATCTCTCCACCTACAGCGCAGACCTCCAAATCAAGCAGTAGAGAATTAACGTGGCCAAAGAAGAAGTTACGACGTAGTTTCTTATACAACTACGCCGTAGAAGTAGCAACTAATGAAACTACAGCCGTAGCACTTGATCAAGCTACGGCGTAGAGGAAATTAACAAAGGCTACGGCATAGCTACACATAGAGCTACGCCGTAGCAGAGTCATGCCTATAAATACCAGCCCTAATTCCAAGTTTATTCATTCACTTTTCACCACATAGAAGTTGGGAGGAATTCAGGGAGCAAGAGGAACGAAGTTCTATCAGCATACAAGTCATTTCCAAGGGAGAATTCACACCATAATCATAAGTTTATTCTTTCTTTCGATTTGTATTAGTTCTATGTTTACATTTGTTATGTTAAACACTTGTTTTACTGCATTTATGAACATGAGTGGCTAAACACCTCTTGGTGTTAGCCTTATTATGAAATTGTTATCGCCATGACTTAGTTTTCTTCGTATTTATTATCGTTTTGTTTGTATACTTTCTTGGCGAGTCTTGGGACACTCTAGCTTTGGTAGTGTAGATGATTGGTAGTACCTTAAAAGCTTGGTGAATTAACCCTAAGACCCAAGCCGATAAGGATGTGACTTGGTGGTAGAAATATCACCATACATGTACGAATTAACCCTAGGACCACCTAACAATCTGATGTGCTTAAAGGAGTTAGAGGGGATGTAAGATGTGACCAATACCCGCATCCCATTAGACTAGTTCAAGTTAGTAGAGGTACTTAAAGTCTCTTGCATCTCGTAGGTTCACGCCGACCGATGAACTCTTGCATTTACAATATGTGAGAATAGGACAAGGTGTAAGATAGGTTAGGTGATTTAACCCTCTGAGTCTAATGAATATAACCCCCAGACGAAATGATAGGATGCATTAATTAGAAAACTTGTCATGATAATAACAAGAGTAGTAATTAGGTTAACTGTTAGGTCACCATATTGTAAACACAAGTATTGAAATGATAGAAATAAGATGAGAAATAGAGTTTGGTTGAGTAGACCAAATATGAAGAATAAAAGTGCAAGAGTTTCCTTATGATATTGAAATAACCAACAAGTGTAAGGATTACATGGAGGTCCTATTTATAGGAGAGGAGCTAGGGCAACACTTCCTTTCTCCTTCCTTTTTCTAAACGTTGGCTTGTGGCCCATTGGACACTTAATAGACTTACACTTAAACATAAATAACATAAATAACTTAGCAACCTATTACATTGACTGAAATAACCGAGACTTGACTAAACGTTGATAAACTTAGGTTCTAACAATCTCCCCCTAAGATCGGTTGTGAAGAAATGATGTTAGTCACGGTCATTTGAGGTTGCTTGACGTCTTTGTCTTTGGACTTTAGTTGTGGCTTTCATAGCTTTAGACGTCTTCAAAAATGATAAGTAGAGGTGATTCATTGTTCTTAGTTCTTAATAANATTGACTGAAATAACCGAGACTTGACTAAACGTTGATAAACTTAGGTTCTAACAATCTCCCCCTAAGATCGGTTGTGAAGAAATGATGTTAGTCACGGTCATTTGAGGTTGCTTGACGTCTTTGTCTTTGGACTTTAGTTGTGGCTTTCATAGCTTTAGACGTCTTCAAAAATGATAAGTAGAGGTGATTCATTGTTCTTAGTTCTTAATAATCTCCCTCAGATAGAATGGGTGTTCTTTGTTCTTTGTTGTTGATGAGATAGTGATCACATGATGTAGTACTCTGCCATTCGTCACTCTCTTAGACTCCAGTGGATCTGCATCATTCCGACATTCTCATACACCTTTGACGTTTGAAACTTTCATATTTGTGAAGCTCTGTTTTCATATGTGAAGATTCTTTATGTTGACGTAGAATCCTTCTTTAGACGTTGTTGCACTTAAAATCGTTTGTCTTTATCACGTTGTAGATTCTATTGGCATCGAATCTATCTTTGACATTTGTGTTGCTTCGATCTGTCATGAGAGCTTTGATGTTTGTTGAGATGTAAGTATGAGCATGTGGAAGCTGGTGTTCAGGATGATGGTTGACGTATGAAGCTCTCTTCATAAGTATGAACATATGAAGCTCTCTTTTCATATGTGAAGATTCTTTATGTTGACGTAGAATCCTTCTTTAGACGTTGTTGCACTTAAAATCGTTTGTCTTTATCACGTTGTAGATTCTATTGGCATCGAATATATCTTTGACATTTGTGTTTCTTTGATCTGTCATGAGAGCTTTGATGTTTGTTGAGATGTAAGTATGAGCATGTGGAAGCTGGTGTTCAGGATGATGGTTGTACCTGCATTGAAACAGTTAGCAATAAAACATCCGGTACTTNGTTGACGTAGAATCCTTCTTTAGACGTTGTTGCACTTAAAATCGTTTGTCTTTATCACGTTGTAGATTCTATTGGCATCGAATATATCTTTGACATTTGTGTTTCTTTGATCTGTCATGAGAGCTTTGATGTTTGTTGAGATGTAAGTATGAGCATGTGGAAGCTGGTGTTCAGGATGATGGTTGTACCTGCATTGAAACAGTTAGCAATAAAACATCCGGTACTTACAGGTTTGGAGTTAGAATTTGTCAACAGCATAGTGTGAAGACTCCTTCTAATCCTTACCAAGGCTGTTCCTAATCGGATACCCCCTAAAGGGCTTACACAGACATGCATACGCACACCCACGATTAGGTGAGTCGCTGGAGATCACCCCACGACTGTAGACCGTTTGAAATCATCGAACACACTAAGTGTAATCCACAAGGAATCACCGAAGTGACCTGCTGTCAGGGCTATTTGATATTGACCCTGGCAGGATTTCCGTTCAATCATTCGAGAAATACCTAAGTAAATCCCTCATAAACGTTCAAGGCAGATTGCTAAGATCTGCGAAGGACTCGATAATTTACACTTAGTGTCAAATGATGTAAGACACTTAGTGTAGAAGAATTTTGTGTTCCTAAGAGATCTTTTATGTTATCTCGTGGCTCTAGACTCGATAAGTGCAAATTTGGTTTCCTATGCGGAGGCATGGAGCAGTGGGCCTCCTGTTTCAATGTCAATCATCTCTAATAGATGATCGATAGATTACACTGGTTCCCCGTGAGAATGAAACAAACATCTTTTGAGAGATGCCTGAGTGGCTAAGAAGGTTTAGGTGCATTGCGTCACTGGGTCCATGACGTCTTTATCTTCAATACCGGTGTCGCCTTAGCAACATCCAGTAGCATATGAATTGAACCCGGTGTCTGACCTAAGGTTGATAAAATGGAGGGCTATTTCTTTTCACCATTTTCATTCGTTTCTTTTTAATTCTTCAACCTCTTCTTTCTCCTTTCATTCTTTTACTCCTTTTTTCATATCATACCTAAGGACTTCTAATTTCTAACTATTGGTGATGTCCTTGGGTAGATCCCTCCAGTTTAGGCGGATCATAGGACGGTTTTTCCTATCCTTAGTCACCTTGTAACTCCATAACTATCCTATTGATGCCTTTGAACCAAATGATTGAAAATCTCTCAAAGTGTGTAAGAGTGTAAAACTTTTTGTTAACACTTTGAGGTTTTGGATTTTATATGAAATACTCCCCCTCAACATATGCTCATGATTATTTTCAGAAATTTGCATATGCGGTAAGAGTTGGCACTTTTGAATTGATCCACTCTTAATAGTCATGTACCTGAGGGACACGTTTACGTTGCTTAGTTAAAGGGATGCATTATCAGCTTTTAGGTGATAACTAGCCCTAATAATTAACTTGATGTTGTTAACATTCCTAAAAGGAAGTTAGACCCATCAAAGTAAACAACTAGAAAGAGTTTCTCGAAA
Organism: Artemisia annua; assembly: GCA_014162995.1. Lineage (NCBI taxonomy): Eukaryota > Viridiplantae > Streptophyta > Magnoliopsida > Asterales > Asteraceae > Artemisia > Artemisia annua. Next base: position 40,229 of record LBNU01023309.1, read on the forward strand.
CGGTACTTTCTAATCGGATAAATCCTTTCGAATTCAAACATTTTTTGTTTCGTCAATTCTGAGTCGAGCTCGTACGAGATAAGACTTTTTGACATCATATTTTAATCACTTTCTTTTTCTCCCCCTCAAAAATAGCATATCAAATGTTGTTTTTTTAAACGGTTTTGATTAAAATATGCCTTTTTGAGTCTTATAGGGAGAGATCAACAAGATTTGAAGATTTAAGAATGATGTTTTGATTCAAGTACTCCCCCTCAACAAGTGATTACTTATTGAGGTGTAATACTTGTCTTTTGAACAGATTTGAAAAATACTGAAAGGTTTGATTAAATCTACTTAAAAGTAAGAAGCTTTCGCTCCTTATATTAGGATTGTAGCACTGATGCATACCACAGGGTCCTTTCATTACAAATTGCGGGTTGTACACTGTTATATGTGCACAAGCCTTAATAATTACAAATCAAACAATATTATAAATATATTGAAATATTTGTACCAGAAGTATGGGAGCTGAGCTAAGCATCGAAGACTGTGAACTTTGGATCAGGTCGGCG
>LBNU01023309.1:50530-77790 GCA_014162995.1 Artemisia annua
CATCGGAATGAAGTTTTTGTCTTGTCATAACTGGAGCGGTTGGATGACCAATGATATTGACGATTGGATGGTCACGAGTCCAATGATGTGTTAAAGGGTGAGGGTTATGGAACTGCTGCATATTAGTTGGTTCCAAGTTGCGTGTTGACGACTCAGCAATATCTGAAAGGTTCAGAGTCAGAGCAAACGGATTGAAGAACGCATTTGGATCATAATTTGCAGGTTCGGGTACTTGTTGTTGATTCAGATCTTTGGTTGGGTTGTCGGCGTTGGAAGTGGTTTGTTCTTCTATTGTTGGCGATTCAGTCGGGGGTGCATCGGGTGTTACTATTGTTGTTGTAGTAACCGTTGTATCAAGTACTTGAATATTATCAGGTTGAGCAGCGGAAATAGTGGATACATCTGGTGCACGTGTCTCAAATGAATCATCGAACAAAGGAGAAAACAACGTTTCCAATTCTTGACGAGTTAGTGACAAAGGTTCAGCTGAAGAATCTGGAAAGTTTAGACGGTTGGTTGCGGGTCCTAAGCTGTTTTGCTCAGAAGCCATCTCTGTGAGCTCATCGAAATTAGCATGGATAGTCTCCTGAATTTCTCTAGTACGACGGTTGTAGATTCGAAATCCTTTTGAGTTTTCACAATATCCAATGAAGATACCGATGTCAGCCTTTGCTTTAAGTTTTCCAAGATCATCACGATCATTATTCGGATAACATAGAGAACCAAATACATGAAAGTGTTGTATGTTAGGCTTTCGTTTGTGAACAATTTCATACGGTGTGACTTTGTGACGTTTATTGATCATACAATGATTTTGGGTGTAACATGCGGTAGAGACGGCTTCTGCCCAAAGATAATCTGGTAATTGAGCATTAATGAGCATCGTTCGTGCGGCTTCCACTAACGTCCTGTTGCGTCTTTCGACCACTCCATTTTGTTCGGGAGTCCGTGCAATTGATGTTTGATGTTCAATTCCAACTTTCTCAAAGTATGCACGAAGAGTTTGATTCTTGAATTCAGTTCCATTATCTGTTCTTACAATTCTTACTGTGTTGCGAAGTTGAACCTGAATTTTCGTGAGAAAGGTGATTATCATTGATGGAGCTTGATCTTTGCTTCGAAGAAAGTAGACCCAAGTCCATTTGGAGAAGTCATCGACTATCACAAGTATGTATCGTTTCCCATTAATCGTTTGTACTCGCATTGGTCCACATAAATCCATATGAAGAAGTTGAAGAACATGATCAGTGCTCGGTTCTGGTTTGGTGGTGAGGTGTGCACGTTTGCTCTTTCCTTGTTCACAAGCGGGACATAGGTGATCTTTTGCATATCGGAACCTTGGAAGACCGTCAACTAGTTTATGGCGAGCAAGATCAGTCATAGTTCGGAAGTTGAGATGTGACATGCGTTGGTGCCATAACCAGGATTTTGTCGATTCAGCCTTTGAAAGTAGACAAATGGGAGAGGAAGCGGTCATGTCGGACATTGAAATTGTATAAAGACTGTTTCCACGTGTGCCGGACATGAGATCATTTCCTTGTAGATCACGAACAAAGCATGTTTTCTCCCTGAATGCAACTTCCAGATCACCATCACAAAATTGACCAACTGAAAATAGATTGTGACCAAGGCCTTCAACATAATAAACACGACTAATTTCGATATTCCCACTGACATAGTCCCCATAGCCCATAATTGCAGCGAAATGATCATTCCCGAATCTGACAGTACCAATGAACTTTGAGACAAAGTTTCTTAACAGTTTGAGATTGCCTGTCATGTGTCGGGAGCATCCGCTATCAACAATCCAGAGAACAATTTGCACCACCTGCATCACATGAAAGAGACGACGATGGTACAATGGTAAGGGTGGAACCCGAAGAAGTTGTGGGTTCCGTTGGGTTAGAAGCACACATGTTAACAATTTTAGGAATCCATTTAAAGTTATGTGTCCTTTGTAACCAACGTTGCCAATTCCAACTAGATTTAGCCTTCTTTATATCAAATTCAGTAACAGTTGGCATGATCCTAGAGGTATTCTTCGCAACTACTGGGTTGACTATATCATTCTTAGAAACTACACAAGGCATAAGTCCTAGCACAGATTTAGAAGCATTAGTGGGCCTAGATTTTCTGCCTAATGTACGTTTCTTAAAACGAGATAAAAGAGAATGTGCAACACATTTAGAATGATCACCAGATAATATGCTATTACGACAAAACACACATGAAGCATCAACGTTTAAAACATTCAAAGGTTCGTCATTCGTTACACAAAGATTAGGATTACAATTTGCCAAATCAGTATCTAAATCTAGTGCAGGATGAATCTTATTCAAAGTCCTAGGGTGTTCTTTTACTTCAGAGGCTTCTAGTGTCTCTCTTCTACGTTGCAAAATCCTATTCTTCCTTTTCATTCGTTTATGCTTGGATCTGCTAACGCTATGAGTGGCAACTATTCCTGTAGAAGTGGAAGGATCCAAATTAGACTTCTTAGTGTGTTGTGCTATATTTGTTATGTCTAATGAGTACATTCCTGGTGCAATTACATTAGTGTTTACAGATTTTCCTTTTTCAAGCTCACGTATTTTCTCTTTCAACTCCATGATAACGTGCATTTTATCTTGAATTTCACTGTCGAGTTTTCTGTTGGAATAAAAATATTCATCACAACTCTTTTTCCAATAGTCTGTAACTTCTTGCAATTCTGCAATTTCTTTTTCATATTTTGAAATTTGACTTTTTAGTTCCTCATTTTCGTTTTGAAAAGTTGTGGAAGTTTTAAGACTTTGTAATTCCAGTTCGAAATCAAGAATTTGGTTTTGACACCATTCAAGCTTTTTGTTGAGTTTAGAGATCTCATTTGAAAGTTTGTTTTGCACATCATCATTGTGTTTTTGAAGATTAACGTTTTCATCTTTTAATGTCTCAGTTTGTTTAGATAACAACTCCACATCATCACAGTGATCATCAACAAGCATAGAAGTACCAGATTCATAAAGAGAATTCATAATCACAGAAATTATGTCAGCACTAAGAACATGTTCCAAGAGTCGATCAGTTTATTTTTGTAAAAATTGATTTTGACGTTTTTGATTTAAAATCGCTTGTTCAGTTTCTTGAAAACATTTATGATGGTTTTGACTTCCTTGTTAAGTTCCTGTTCCCATCTCTTAGCATATGAATGCAAACATTGAAGACTTGGAGTAAATTGAGTTTGTAACATTTCCCTTCTTTCTTTCGCAACAGGAGAAAGAAAGTTGGCAACAGTGAGTTCAGAATTCTTTTCAACAGCATATTCCATTGATTGGATCTCAGTTGTGAAATATTTATAGTACTGAAATAAATTAGAGTCAGTTAACATGCTTAGCTTCTTTTGTAAATCGTTGTTTTTCTGAAGTATTGTCTCTAAACATGTTTCCTTATCTGCTTTTGCTTTAAAAAAATTGAGTTGTGATTTACAATGCTCAAGTGCTCTTGTTAATGCAACATTTTTTGTCTCTCAACTTTGCATTCAGTGCTTGACACTGAATATTTTGATTTTGGCTGGTCATAAGTAACATTCTCCATTCGGCGTCTGAATCAGACAAAAGCTCATGTTGTTCAAGTTGATCATTGTTATCTTGTGCAGTTGATATAATTGTTTCATCAAATGTAACAACTGGGTTTATTAGATTATCATCAAATAACACCACTGTGGACATTTGATCAGTTATATGAGCAGATAACATAGAATCAGATTGAACAACTTGTGCATTGTCTGAGATAGAATTAGACGAAGAACCACTGTCATGTATCAGGCATGGATAAGAATCATTTGCTTGATACAGAGCATCACTGTCATGGATTGGAGTGGAGTCACTTACCTGGAGTTCATGTGTGTCAGCCATTAGCAGCATATCAACAGTTCCATCTGAGTAATCCATGACAGGAACATAAGAGGTACTGTTTGTCATTCCATGAGATCTTCCAGATGTTGTTTCCACATGAGTAGTATCATCTTCCAGCTTAAACAAATTTGTCAGCCGCAATTCCAGATAGCTCTGAAGAGTGATTTGTGGAGCAGGGAGGATGCTTTTCATGAATTTCCTTTGGAGACAAGACTGGAGAAGCTGATTCATTCGTAAGTCATTGTGTGACTGATGCATGACTTCAAAATGTTTCCACATTTCATGAGCACTAGCTTCAAAATCCAGGGTAGAATAGATGGAATTTGGAAGACCTAGAGTGATGTACCAACTTGATTGGTAGTCAGCAACATGTTGGTCTAGGTCATGGCCAGTCAAAGTATCTTTGGTTTGTAGTTCAATGAATCCTGTTGAGTCAACAATGAATTTCATTTGACATGGTCCTTGAAGAATTGATTTTAGTATGAGATCAGCGTGTGGACGATCAGAAACCCATTGTAAGAATCGTCGTTTCCAGGTAGTGTAGTTTTCATTAATCGACATATGAGGATTTGATTCATTACCAAAGTGTAGTACATTACGAGGGTCGGTACTGTGACGTGGAGTATAAGGAGAGTTTGAGTACGGTAGTTGAGACATGATGAAAGACTTGTGTGTAAATGGATCTTGTAGAAGGTATAAGTGTTATGCCAAGCCTTGAAAACTATCCCAAGTGTTTTGTCGAAACTTTGTTGAAGAATATCTCGAAAAACAGTCAAAGTCCAAAAGATCTCGAAAAAGTGCCAAAGATCTCGAAAATGTTCAAAGTTCTCGAAAATGTCAAAATTATCGAGAAATTTTAACAAAAGATTCGAGAAATTTTACAAGAGTAGAAATTAGCAAAGTTCTCGAAAATTATGAAAGGATTTCGAAAGTTTTCCAAGGATCTCGAAAATCAAAAGATTTCAAAAAACCAGAAAAGATCTCGAAAGTTCAAAATTTTCGAAAAAAATTTCTACAATTATCGAGATTATACAAAATCGATAATATCCAACGAGTCAAAGTGTTTTCTTTCTTATACAAGAGAGAAAAGCACTGAGTAATCAACGAAAACACCTTAGGAGCAACGAAGAAAGATCTCGATAGATTAGAGTCCAAAGTTCTTGATAAGTTGCAAAAGTTGGCAGATTTTTGTTTTTGTTAAAAGCAAGCCAAAAACACGTTTTTATTCCAAGATTCTTGTACAACTAACTTTAAAATGATGAAATCTTAAAGAAAGTTGCAAACTTGAACTCCTTTTTGAAAATTTGAAAAATTTCGAAAACCAGTTCAAGTGTAGAAACGTTCGTATTTTTGAAAAAAAGTTGATATTTTGTTGGTTGTTTGAGTTTGTAACACAAATTTGATGAAAAATATATGATATAAACACGAAACAAACAAGAAAGTAGCAAACTTTAATCTAAGATAACGAATAAAAACCTTGGTTTTGGATCGTAGAGAACAAAAACAAAAGGTTACACCTTCTTTTGGCGATTGATACCACTTGTTAGGTCACCATATTGTAAACACAAGTATTGAAATGATAGAAATAAGATGAGAAATAGAGTTTGGTTGATTAGATCAAATATGAAGAATAAAAGTGCAAGAGTTTCCTTATGATATTGAAATAACCAACAAGTGTAAGGATTACATGGAGGTTCTATTTATAGGAGAGGAGCTAGGGCAACACTTCCTTTCTCCTTCCTTTTTCTAAACGTTGGGCTTGTGGCCCATTGGACACTTAATAGACTTACACTTAAACATAAATAACATAAATAACTTAGCAACCTATTACATTGACTGAAATAACCGAGACTTGACTAAACGTTGATAAACTTAGGTTCTAGCATTAACACTGTTTCTCCCTACTAATTTCTCTACATTTATTTACTTGCTTTTCGTAATTTACTTTTATTAGTTTAATTAATCTATTTATTCATAAACCCCTTTTAAACGTGACACTAAGCTTAGATAATTTCCACACGCATAGCTCTTGGGACGACCTCGGCTTTACCAACTAGCTATACCTCACACGACCGGGTACACTGCCCGATAGTGCATTAGGTAGACCTTAGGTAAACGAGCAACTTATAAATATTAAAACCTGGTCCGGTAAAACCTGCATCAGCAGCCCAAGTCAAGATTGGTCCTGATGTGACAGTTGTTGCGTCTTTGCGAGGAGGTATATTTCTCTTAATACCACAGGAAAATACGGGTTTAAATTTTATTTTGTGATCAATTTATGTTAGCGTAATTCAGTTAATAGTGTAATTGTATAAAACATCATAACAATACTCCCCCAACACAATTTCTTTAACAACTGGCTCTATAAAAGGGAAGGAAATCATGAATAGTACGAACACTGCGATTCAAATACATATAAAATGATTGTCCTTGAATCTCATCAATGGGTGTCATAATATAGTAATGAATAAATTTGTCATCATGACATGTCTGAGTACAACCATAACACTCATAGCAGTATGCCAGATGGTCACAATATACATGAATATAGGAAAACAACCATAGTCATCATAAGTTAACATCAATAAGTAACGATAAAAATTAACAGTACTGCTTTAATAAGTTGCTTGATTGTTTACAAAACAACATTTACAAGATATTTTATTAATGCCATAGGTGGCAAGCTAAGATGTCCAAGCTACGACTGATATGTAGATAATCTATGAGCTATCTGGCGTGTCTCTTAATCTGCTCTGGAGTTCTCAAACAATCTCAGTTAATGTCTCTACCCTCTAGTCTCAGTGCAGTTTCCATGTCTGTGAGGCGTCTCTGGAACTCCTGGTTTATACTCAACTGGGCAGCCAACATTGCCTCTAAGGCGGTAATCCTCTGACTCTGAGTCCTTACCGTGTCTCTGGATATCCGTAGTGTTTTCTCTACACCTTCTACCCTACCATGTAACCCCTGTGTCGCCTTTTGGGTTACAACCAGTGTGTGATCAATAGCATCCACTCTGAGGCTCATATCGGAGTTCTCCTGTCTCTTGATGAAAATCCTGTTGAATAATACACGGAGGTCCTGGTCTTATGACTCATAACGATCAAGTGGTAACTCGTTAAGATGATTGGAGTGAAGCTCTATCACACTAGCTAGTGAATCCAACTAAGTCTGAATTTGTGCGACAGTATCAGTTTCAGTAGCTACTAGCGATGCCTCTGGAGATGGGGAGTCTGAAGACTCGAATAATGGTGAAAGAGGTACATAGTCTGGATTCCCTATAGCAACGGTGTGTCTGACCACACAAGTTATATCCTTCCATACCGTGTCATCCTCTGTCTCAATCTAAGCCCCTCTCGAGCTCTGACCAACCTTGAAGGTACTGGGCACATCCTCTAGTGTTAGGCTAATTCGAGGTATGACTGTCCTCATGGACGGTAATGATAATAATGTGAGTGGTGAGGATGGTGATACCGATTTGGGTGTGGTGCAAATATGCTCAAATATGTGACGAGTTTTACGGAGTCGTAATGATGGTGATGGCAAGCTATAAGAGATCTCCAAGATCTCAACAAGATCACTGTGGAAACCGTAGAGGGGGGGGGGTGAATACGTTTCCATTTAGAACATAAAACTTTTGTATCAAACACCCGATCAAATGTGACACAATATGAAAAGTCTCAATTATAAATCTAAAACAACTAGAACTATTATCAACTAGATCACAACACAAACATAACATAAGATTCATGTCATGTCACAAACATAGTCAACATGATATAAGCAACTAACCACAAAAATATAAATATAATGCAAATATAAATATAAGGCAGTAAATGCAAAGATGAAAAGTAAAGAGATAAGTAAAGAAAACGTAAACCCGGACACGGCGATTTATAGTGGTTCAGTCACGAAGCTCATCTTCGCCCTACTCCACTCCTTGAGTACCCAACTCGAGAGTTACGTCACTAATCAAGAAGCTCCCTTCTCGGCGGAGAAAACCATACAACATCTCTTACATTATTTTCCGACACTAAGCTAAATGTCGAGTACTAATCTTAGCTAGTACCAATCTACCACGATCTACCTGATCCTCACAAATCACACAAGCTACAAGATCCACATGATCTACACTCGATCTACTTACGATCTACCCAATCCTTACTAATCACACCATCAACACGACATACACGATCTACCCGATCTACCCTTGATCTACTTGATCAACACACAAGCTTACTAGCTACAAGAGATCTCCAAGATGTCAATAAGATCACAATGATCCACACTCACAAGACTAAACAAGAGATGATGACTACTTGATGTATATCAAGATACAACAAGCTTACAACAAGTAATGCAAGTGCACTACTCAATGACTCCAACACTTTGTATCTTCTTGACTCCAAAATGCTTCTTTTTCCAGAATTCCTCTCCAAAGTACCTAAAATGACAAAAAGAACGATTTAAGGCAATATTTGATCAAATAATTACGGATTAGGGCTTAAATGACCCCCTAAAAGCATTACACTTTTCACCTCATCAAATACCCTTACACTTGAGATTTGCTTGTCCTCAAGCAAATGCACTTTTATTCCAATCAAAATATGAGCTAGGGGTCATTTAACACTAATATAAAAGTAATTACAACAAGTAGTCATTCAACCCTAGTCATAACAAGCACGGAAATCATACACTAGCACCTCACAAATAGTGTTTGGATACTCTCATCTCTCGGGTGTTATAAACGTATATAACTAAATGGAAATGGAAGAAATATCACTCACTACCTGTCATAGCAAATAGATTACCATAGGCTTGGGAAAGGATCAAAAACCTCCTCCACTAGGCGTAAGCACCTAAGATAAACTATCAAAGAGGGCTTTTCAAGGGTTGTAATGTTAGGTGTAGGGATATGATAAACACGGTTTGTTGGAATAAAGGGTATTTTTAGTGGTGGCGAGTTAACTATCTTGATCAAATACATGCACAATGTGGCGTTGCTAAGCCAAGACTCGACTCAACTTAAGCTAAAAAGAAAATAACAAAAACATAAATAAACATAAAATGAAACGGGATGGTAGTCCGTATGTTTTTTCTACTTTTCTTTTTCCAATTTTTTTTCGTTTTTCTTGTTTTTTCGATTTTTTTTTCATACACTCTTGCCCTACCATCCAAAATAATACATCATAGGGGCCTCGGTTCTCCCCTTACACTTGAACTTTTACATACTTTACAATTAACTATTCTAATGACTCGAATTAAGATAATTGAAAAACTTGGAGTACTTTAAAATATTAACACATATGTGGGGGTAATAATTGACTTCTTCCCCATTACTCCATTACATTAGTACTTTACCCATGAGTCCCAATCATCCCAAAACAATATGTACAAGGATATGACTCGACTTAGCAACCATGTAATCAACTAGACAATTAACTAAGGGTTTAAACAAATGTTGTCACAATAATGCACTAAAGATGAGTGCATACAAGGTATGCTAAGGCGATTTGGGTGTACATTTGGGGTGGATTGTAAACAAATTCTTCCTTTAAGTAAGAAGCTTAAAGTTAGAAACGAAAAGATAGGCTCGGAGGGTTGTACTAGGGGTATCGTGTACTAAAAATGAGTACATCGCTAAGGTGTGGGAGAATTACTTGACTTTATTAGTCAAGTTCATTGGCTTCATTGGTCAAGTAATTTATAATACGGGTTTAAAAACAAGGGTTATCTTATCATGTAGTAAATCTAACTACACGAATATAGTCTCACTTGTGGATTTGGGATGGTCACTAACGCAAGTTCTAGAATCTCATTACTACCGGTACACACACAAGCACCAACAATGAATGCTTTTCCTAACAATTCTAGGGGCGAACCTCACATATTTGGGAAATTTTTTTTGAGTGGCACGGTTTTTGTGCTAGTCATACAATTCCCTATCCATGAGACGCTTATTATTCCTAAAATTTCACTCCTAAATGTTGTAAAAAATTTTAAATTTGGCGCTAAAATTGCCCTAACAAATATTTCTCTCGGTTTTATTACATATCTAGCATTTAAACAAAACAAAAATCAAGCGTAATAGCATTTTCTAAGGTGACTTCATTTACCCCCCTTACACATAAACCGAACATTGTCCCCAATGTTCACANAATTTGGCGCTAAAATTGCCCTAACAAATATTTCTCTCGGTTTTATTACATATCTAGCATTTAAACAAAACAAAAATCAAGCGTAATAGCATTTTCTAAGGTGACTTCATTTACCCCCCTTACACATAAACCGAACATTGTCCCCAATGTTCACATAAAAAATGTAAAAGTAGAAAATGAAAGATGAAACAAATACTCCCCTGATTCGTTTGATGTGGATCGTGTGGTAACATGGTTAGATCTACTTCCAAGATGATGTAAAAGTTCCAAGATCAAAGCGACTCCAAAAGCTTGATGTCATGAACTTGATTCCATGTTCATCTTCTTGTCCAATGTAACCTGTTAAACCTGAGAAAACAATCTAGGCAAACCTTGCGTCAAATCGGTAGCAAATTCTATATATGGATATAATACTTGTGGAATGAAAATTTTGCAGATTCCTGGAATTAAAGATGCAGTAATTTTTATAATCCGGCAGAAAAACTAAATTTTAAAAACTTTTTCTGGAATCAAAGCCTGACGCCGTCAGGGTTTAATGCCTGACGCCGTCAGAATTGATCTGACAAAATCCTTATGTTTAGTTTCCGGAAAATTTCTGGAAAAACAATTACCTCAATTCCTGGAATCCTGTAAAATTTTATTATGACTCGATACAAGCATTTGACTCGAACGAGTACTAATATGTATGACTCGATATGTATTTTATGTTTAGTTTCCGGAAAATTTCTGGAAAAACAATTACCTCAGTTTCTTCTAGCTTTCCTAGTTTGAGGGCGGTGTAAAGAGGTAGTGGAAGTAAGTTAAGGCTTGATCCAAGATCGACTAATGTGTCATAAGCCTCCGAATTACCGATCTTGCACGGTAGGACAAATAGACCCGGGTCGTCTAATTTCTTAGGTAACTGATGAAGCGAAAAGTGTACCGCTTTTAGGGGGTCATTTAAGCACTAATCCGTAATTATTTGATCAAATATTGCCCTAAATCGTTCCTTTTGTCATTTTAGGTATTTTAGAGAGGAAATCTGGAAAAGAAGCTATTTTGGACGTTTTTGGAGCATAAAAGTGATGAAAATGACTAAGTCTCAAAATATGCTGGAAACAGTACCTGACGGCGTCACGTTCTGCTGTGTGACGGTGTCACGCTTTGACAAAGAGATGGATACGAAGTTTACACGAGACACCCCAGAGAGTTTTAGTGACGGCGTCACGCTTTGTGACGCCTAGGCCGTCACGTTATGTGGTAAAGGGAGACGGCCTGGAAGAATTATAAGGGGACGACGTCAGAAGTGGATCTGAGCAATCCGAATTATAGTTTGGCGGCGAGGTGACGGCGTCACACTCTATAACATGACGCCGTCAGCTTGTAAAATCTTTATATACTTTTCTAATTTTCATTCATTAGTGTGCAACTTTTGGGAAAAATCCTAGCTCGTATTCTACAGTATTTTTAAGGGTTTTTCACCCTTGAAACCTTGATGTTTAATTAAAGGTAAGTCTTCTTTCAAATCAATCAATATGTCTATGTGTTGTTTGATTATATCTTACGCTTTTCTTTCGATTAACATGCTAGGCTAGGTTTTTATTGTGTTTGCTTAGATCTAATGAAACCTAGCTATTGATTATATGTTGTTGGTTTGCTTGTGATTATTGTGGTTGGGTGAAGTCGATGTTAGGCTTAAGAAAACTGGCTAACCTCCTATACGGTAACTTGCTTGAATGTCTTAAGAAACATGAATCGGATGTGTACTACGATTATTTGGTTGTATTTAATGCATGAGCGAATTTAATGATCTCATGTTAGGAGCTTAAATCGGCTCGTCATAGGAGTGAAGTAGGAGCTTATAGAGTTAGGGAAGATCGTACACAGCCCTACGAATGGTTTAAAGGAATACAACCCGTCATCCACATAATCACAACAAACCAATTAACATATAAAAGATGGCTAGGGAGTAAGGAAATCTAAGTAAACACATATTTCTCATATATAAGTTTCACAACCAATTTAATTTTCTTGTTATTTAATTTTATTTACAAAAGTAGATATTTGGGTTAGTTGGCTAGCAACTAATTCCGCCCACTCCTTCCAAAACCGAAATTTTTACTTGCATTCATAAAACATAAAAATACAAAAAGAATCATCCCTCAACCCTTAGACCTGATTAGAGTAGCTTTTCAAGCCTAACGACACTATTCCCCGAGAGAACGATCAATCCCCCGGTACTCGCCACTTCACTATACTACATCGGTTAGGTACACTGCCTGGTGGGGGTTGTAAGCTTCTCAAGATCCCTTGAGAGGTAAAACCTAAGTGCATAGGTTGCAAAACCCACGGATCAAGTTTTTGGCGCCGCTGCCGGGGAATAGTTATTGTTTAGGTTGAAATTTTTATTTTTACTTAGGTCTACTCATTAGAATCCTTTCTAGTGAGATTTTTCTTTTTATTTTTCTAGGATTTCTTTAGTCTATCTTTTTCTTCAAGTTTTTGTTCGTAACCATTACCATCCAACATCATGGAAGGTGGTAACATCCTTGATCCCATCAACCCACCTCAACCAAACAACCCACCTCAACCAAACCAACCTCCTAGAGCCCGCCCTTTAGGATAATACTCCCGTCCTAGCCATCAAGGCTACCGAAACACCATTGAGCTCACCCAAGGAGCCAATGTGTCTCCCTTGCGATCCGACACCATCCGGTTGGTGCAAAGCGGTTGTGCATTCCATGGACTTCGTTCCGAAGATCCAAATCAACATCTCAAGGACTTTCTTAAAATCGTTGACTTCATAGACCTTAATGTTGAAACTCGAGAGACTACCCGATTACGTCTCTTCCAATTCTCTCTGCAGGACCAAGCTAGTCAGTGGCTAGAACGTCTACCCGCAGGATCCATCACCTCTTGGGATAATCTCACCTCTCGCTTCCTAGCTCAATTTTTCCCACCGGGAAGAACCACAAAGCTAAGGAATGACATCTTGGCATTCCAATAACGTCAAGGCGAAACCCTCTACGAGGCATGGACTCGATTCAAGGACTTACTCCAAAAAAGTCCCTCATCATGGCATACACCTTTGGCTCAAAGTCCAAATTTTCTATGACCATATCAATATCCCCACGAGGCAAACCATTGACCAAGCGGCCGGTGGCAAGCTACGTGATCTAAGTGCGGAACAATCATGGGAACTCCTAGAAGATCTTGCTCTCTATGACAACGAAAGTTGGAATGACCCCCGTGATTTGAATCAAATGGTCAAGGCAATATCTTTGCCTTCGAATAATTCAAGCACTTCCGACCGTAGGATCATGGAACTTGAGGACCAAGTCAAGTATCTAATGAAATCCTACGAGGGTCCTAAACCTTCAAGCCAAGTGAAAAAAATCACTTCCTCATGCGAGTATTGTAGTGGTCCCCATGACACTCGAGATTGCATGGAACTCCCCGAACAAGCTTTTGCGGACTACGCATCCTCGCGTACCGACGGAGCGGGAGAGAAGTGGTACACTTTCAAACCCGAGCCAAACCCTTACGGTGATTCCTACAACCCATCTTGGAAAAATCACCCAAACTTTAGGTGGAAACAAAACCCAAACACGCCCCAAAACAATTCTTCCAATCCACCTAATCGTTTCCAACCCAACGGTTCATCCTCAAACCGTACTTTCAACAACAATCCTTCCAATAACAATGGTAGTACCAACAATTTTGAAGGATTGATGTCGAAATTTATGGCATCTCAAGAAGCTCGTATATCCAAGTTTGAATCCGATTTCAAACAAAAGCAAAGCGAGATGACCAATAAAATCGACACCTTGTTGAAAATTTTCAATGACCGAGAGATGGGAGCCCTCCCAAGCGACACGGTCAAGAACCCGAAACTAAACGTTAACTCTATTTCTTCGGTTTCGTCTCCTAGTTCTTGCCCACAATACTATTCGGTCAATGCCATGAGCACGTGTTTCAAACAAACCCAATCCCCTCAAAAAGACCATGAGAATAAGATATCCAACACTAAATTGGTCAACAACATAGTTGAAACACCACCCATTCAAAACCTTGACGAAGAATTCGAGGAACTCCGCTTCGAACGTCCGGTTATTGATGTTTTAGCACGAGCTCCGTACTATAACGCCCTCTTAGAAAAATATGAGAAGAAGCTCAAATTAGGCGACAAGGGGACCGCCTTCGTTCGAAACAAGCTACCTAAGAAATTAGACGGCCCGGGCTTATTTGTCTTACCATGCAAGATCGGTAATTCGGAAGCTTATGACACACTAGTCGATCTTGGATCAAGCCTTAACTTACTCCATCTACCTCTCTACACCGCCCTCAAACTCAGAAAGCTAGAAGAAACCGAGGTGATAATAGGTTTAGCGGATGGAAGTGTAGCATACCCGGTAGGAGTAGTAAAGGACGTGGTAGTTCACATAGTGAAATTGACAATTCTAGCCGATTTCCAGGTCCTCGACATGGTTATTGACCCTACATGCCCTTTGTTAATAGGAAGAGGATTTCTAGCCACCGTGAGTGCTATGATTGATTGTAAGGAATCTAAGATAGCGGTAGTAGAAGGAGAAACTTGGTCGGTATATGATGTTAAGAAACATGCCTACAACACCCTTGAGGAATCAACCGATGTTAACAGGAGGCCCTCTAGATACGGACCATGGTTAGAAGGAGACTTCATAGGACCCCAATGCCCATTCTACCTAGAAAACGAATTTGTGAACCGAACACAAACGGTAGAACAACTTTTGGCTAGGGACACCGAGTTAGACCCTTTTGAAGATCCCCTAGTTTTTAGAAAGATGATTGACTTCATAGGAGTTTTGCCGATTAACCTAGCCATGAATAAATGGAAAAGCGAAGGTGATAAACATAAATGGAATTGGGAAAAGCCACCTAAGGAAGGAGATGGATCATGGCACATAAAGATGACTTTATATGATCCGGATGGAGAGAAGTTTGAGAGGTCATATTTCACCAAACGCACCAATAGGACACTTCCAACCAAAATCAACCCTAAGGATGTCCTCGATGCGGGACTCACCTACGTAGGGTAGAGTGACCTTGAGTCTAGTTACAAGACTCGTTAATAAATAAAAGCGCTTCTTGGGAGGCAACCCAAGCTTTATTTGTTTTGTGTTTGTTTATTTGAATTTATTTGTTTCCATATGCATGTTTTATTTTTATCATTATTGATTCATGTTTCAAATTAAAATTGTGAAAATGCTTTATTTTGTTTTTAACTTCATTTTAACTACATATAAAGGTATTTTGCAAAAGATAAGTGTAAGGAAAATCTAAATTTGTTTATAAGAACGAATTGGAACATGAATTATAATAATATAAAATAAACATGTATATTAGTATTTATTAGAGTAAAATGCTTGTATCGAGTCATAATGAAATTTTACAGGATTCCAGGAGCTAAGGTATTTGTTTTTCCAGAAATTTTTCGGAAACTAAACATAAGGATTCTGTCAGATCAATTCTGACGGCGTCAGCCTTTAAAAGCTGACGGTGTCAGCCTTTGAATTTCAGAAAACGTTTTAAAATTTAGTTTTTCTGCCGGATTATAAAAATTACTGCACCTCTAATTCCAGGAATCTGCAAAATATTCATTCCACAAGCATTATATCCTTATATAGATTTTGCCGCCGATTTTACACGAGGTTTGCCTAGTTTGTTTTCTCAGGTTTAACAGGTTATTTTGGACAAGAAGGTGAACATGGAATCAAGTTCATGACATCAAGCTTTTGGAGTCGCTTTGAGCTTCGAGCTTTTACATCATCTTGGAAGAAGATCTAACCATGTTACCACATAATCCACATCAAAAATGAGGGGAGTATTTGTTTCATTCTTTCTTTCTCTACTTTTACATCTTTTATGTGAACATTGGGGACAATGTTCGGTTTAAGTGTAAGGGGGGGTAAATGAAAGCGCCTTAGAAAATGCAATTACGCTTGATTTTTGTTTTGTTCAATGGTACTTCTGTAATAAAACTGAGAGAAACATTGGTTAGGGCAATTTTAGCGCAAATTTAAAATTTTTTACAACATTTAGAAGTGATACTTTAGGAATAATAAGCGTCTCATGGATAGGGAATTGTATTACTAGCCCAAAAAAAAAATTTCCCCCAAATATGTGAGGTTCACCCCTAGAATTGTTAGGAAAAGTATTCATTTTTGATGCTTGTGTGTGTACCGGTAGCTTATAGATTGTAGAACTTGCGTTAGGACCATCCCAAATCCACAAGTGAGACTACATTCGTGTAGCTAGATTTACTACATGATAAGAGGCATTAGGATAACCCATGTTTTATACCCGTATTATAATTACATTGACTTCATAAGTCAAGTAATTCTCCCACACCTTAGATTTGTACTCATCTTTAGTACACGATACCCCTAGTACACCCCTCCGAGCCTATCTTTTCGTTTCTAACTTTAAGCATTTTACTTAAAGGAAGAATTTGTTTACAATCCACCCAAACGTACACCCAAATCGCCTTAGCCTACCTTGTATGCACTCATCTTTAGTGCATTATTGTGACAACATTTGTTTAAACCCTTAGTTAATTGTATTATTGATTACATGGTTGCTAAGTCGATTCATATCCTTGAACATATTGTTTTGGGATGATTGGGACTCATGCGTAAAGTACTAATGTAATGGAGTAATGGGGAAGAAGTCAATTATTACCCCCATATGTGCGTTAATATTTTAAAGTACTCCAAGTTTTTTCAATTATCTTAATTCGAGTTGTTAGAATAGTTTATTGTAAAGTATGTAAAAGTTCAAGTGTAAGGGGAGAACCTAGGCCCCTATGATATATTATTTTGGATGGTAGGGCAAGAGTGTATGCAAAAAAAAAATCGAAAAAGCCAGAAAAACGAAAAAATTGGAAAAAGAAAAGTAGAAAAAACATACGGACAACCATCCCGTTTCATTTTATCTTCATNATATGTGCGTTAATATTTTAAAGTACTCCAAGTTTTTTCAATTATCTTAATTCGAGTTGTTAGAATAGTTTATTGTAAAGTATGTAAAAGTTCAAGTGTAAGGGGAGAACCTAGGCCCCTATGATATATTATTTTGGATGGTAGGGCAAGAGTGTATGCAAAAAAAAAATCGAAAAAGCCAGAAAAACGAAAAAATTGGAAAAAGAAAAGTAGAAAAAACATACGGACAACCATCCCGTTTCATTTTATCTTCATTTATGTTTATGTTATTTTCTTTTTAGCTTAAGTCGAGTCGAGTCTTGGCTTAGCAACGCCACCTTGTGCATGTATTTGATCAAGATAATTAGCTCGCCACCACTAAAAATACCCTTTATTCCAACCAAACCGTGTTATCATATCCCTACACCTAACGTTACAACCCATGTAAAGCCCTCTTTGATAGTTTATCTTAGGTGCTTACGCCTAGTGGAGGAGGTTTTTGATCCTATCCCAAGCCTATGGTAATCTATTTGCTATGACTGGTAGTGAGTTATATTTCTTCCATTTTCATTTAGTTATATAGGTTTATAATACCTGAGAGATGAGAGTATCCAAACACTATTTGTGAGGTGCTAGTGTATGATTTCCGTGCTTATTATGACTAGGGTTGAATGACTATATGTTGTAATTACTTTTATATTCGTGATAAATGACCCCTAGCTCATATTTTGAATGGAATAAAAGCGCATTTGCTTGAGGACAAGCAAATCTCAAGTGTAAGGGTATTTGATGAAGCGAATAGTGTACCGATTTTAGGGGGTCATTTAAGCCCTAATCCGTAATTATTTGATCAAATATTGCCCTAAATCGTTCCTTTTGTCATTTTAGGTACTTTGGAGAGGAAATCTGGAAAAGAAGCTATTTTAGACGTTTTTGGAGCATAAAAGTGAAGAAAACGAATAAGTCTCAAAATATGCTGGAAACAGTACCTGATGGCGTCACGTTCTGCTGTGTGACGGCATCACGCTTTGACAAAGAGATGGATACGAAGTTTACACGAGACGCCCCAGAGAGTTTTTGTGACGGCGTCACGCTTTGTGACGCCTAGGCTGTCACGTTATGTGGTAAAGGGAGACGGCCTGGAAGAATTATAAGGGGAGGGTGTCAGAAGTGGATCTGAGCAATCAGAATTATATTTTGGCGGCGAGGTGACGGCGTCACACTCTATAACGTGACGCCGTCAGCTTGTAAAATCTAGATATACTCTTCTAATTTTCATTCATTAGTGTGCAACTTTTGGGAAAAACCCTAGCTCGTATTCTACAGTATTTTTAAGGGTTTTTCACCCTTGAAACCTTGATGTTTAATTCAAGATAATTCTTCTTTCAATCAATCAATATGTCTATGTGTTGTTTGATTATATCTTACACTTGTCTTTCGATTAACATGCTAGGCTAGGTTTCTATTTTGTTTGCTTAGATCTAATGAAACCTAGCTATTGATTATATGTTGTTGGTTTGCTTGTGATTATTGTGGTTGGGTGAAGTCGATGTTAAGCTTAAGAAAACTGGCTAACTTGCTTGAATGTCTTAAGAAACATGAATCGGATGTGTACTACGATTATTTTGTTGTATTTAATGCATGAGCGAATTCTAATGATCCCATGTTAGGAGCTTAAATCGGCTCGACATAGGAGTGAAGTAGGAGCTTATAGAGTTAGGGAAGATCGTACACGGCCCTACGAATGGTTTAAAGGAATACAACCCGTCATCCACATAATCACAACAAACCAATTAACATATAAAAGATGGCTAGGGAGTAAGGAAATCTAAGTAAACACATATTTCTCATATATAAGTTTCACAACCAATTTAATTGGTTTGTTGTAATTGTGTGGATGACGGGTTGTATTCCTTTAAACCATTCGTAGGGCCGTGTACGATCTTCCCTAACTCTATAAGCTCCTACTTCACTCCTATGTCGAGCCGACTAAAAGCACCTAACATGGGGTCATTAGAATTCGCTCATGCATTAAATACAACCATATAATCGTAGTACACATCCGATTCATGTTTCTTAAGACTTTCAAGCAAGTTACCGTATAGGAGGTTAGCCAGTTTTCTTAAGCCTAACATCGATTTCACCCACCCACAATAATCACAAACAAACCAACAACATATAATCAATAGCTAGGTTTCATTAGATCCAAGCAAACACAATAAAGACCTAGCCTAGCATGTTAATTGAAAGACAAGCATAAGATATAATCAAACAACACATAGACATATTGATTGATTTGGAAAAGGACTTATCTTTAATTAAGCATCCAAATTTCAAGGGTGAAAAACCCTTAAAAATACTGTAAAACACGAGCTAGGGTTTTTCCCAAAAGTTGCACAACAATGAATGAAAATTAGACGAATATATATAGAATTTACAATCCGACGGCGTTACCTTATAGGGTGTGACGGCGTCACCTTATAGGGTGTGACGCCGTCACCTCGCCGCCAAAACATTCCTCGGATTGCTCAGATCCAACTCTGACGCCGTCCCCTTATAAACTTCTCTGGGTCGTCTCCCTTTGTGATAAAACGTGACGACCTACATCCAGTAACACATGACGTCGTCACGTGTTAAATCTCCAAAATCTTTCTGGGGCGTCTAATGCAAAAAAAATAATCCACCTTGTTGTCAAAGAGTGACGCCGTCACCTGGTAAAGCGTGACGCCGTCAGGTATAATTTCCAGCATATTTTTAGACTTTGTCGTTTTCTACACTTTTATGCTCCAAAAACGTCCAAAATGCTTCCTTTTCCAGAATTCCTCTCCAAAGTACCTAAAATGACAAAAAGAACGATTTAAGGCAATATTTGATCAAATAATTACGGATTAGGGCTTAAATGACCTCCTAAAAGCGTAACACTTTTCGCCTCATCAATGTGATCCAAACAGGATTGTTGGTGGATATCTTTAACGGGGTTAAGGTAACGAAGTTCTAGATTTCTGGTTTGGATGATCCTAGTTGTGTGTTAGAGACAATTTGGTGCATGAAGGGTTTCGTGTGATTGTGAGGATTGAAGGTTGTTGAACTAACTATCACTTTTCCAAAATGAGGAAGAGTTATAAGGTTTGAGTGGGATTGACATAAGGGTTAAAGATTTAGAAACCAAATATCACTGTCAAGAGTGAGTTTTAGTTATGAGGCTTGATGTGAGGGTTGAAGGTGCTCATATAGAACAAATAGCTAAGCGATCACAAAGAGTAGAGGTCAGTAAACTAGAACGGATTGTGGTTTTGTGACTAAGGTTTTGCTAAGTAGCGGACAGTTAAGAAGTAAGTGTCTCGCAAAGAAATCTAGGGAATAAGAATCACATTTGTGTGTTCTTGAGAGTGTTTGGTGAAGACTAGATGTGTATGAGTGTGTTTTCGCTCCCTCTTAATCTATGACCATCCAGACAAGATGTAACAAAAAATAAAGAGGAAAACAAACGTTGACGGATGCGATGAGCTTAGTAACGTCATTACAAGTGATGGATAGCATACAATAAACTTCACCTTAGAAGTCACGTAGCTCTTCTCAATCATTGTGAATATTCATAGAACATTCATATGATGAGGCATGTGATCACGTGGAGATATCCTAAGGGTTAAGAAGACAAAATCTTCAAGGTTGTGAGGTTAGTGAAAAGGTTCTAGTGGGGATATCTATGTTGATGAAGAAGGGTTATCTCAACTTATCCTAGCGGTTCTTCGCTTGAAGTGTTAGGAAGATGAGTGGGATGCTGAAGCATTGATAGTGTAGAACGAAGGTTTAAATGTGTAGATAAGTTGAGAAGATAATGGATACGGAAGTAACCCAACATATGTTGTGTTTAGTACCATGCGGAAGTGAAAGGGAAAAGGCTAAGGAATCAGAAGATAGATAGAATCTATTCTGTTAGGAGACGGTTCTGGTTCAAGACTACATCAAGTGGGTTTCGATAGTGCTTTTGAAACAGTGAAATTGAAAACAAGATAAACTGTCTCAGCAGACAACGGTCCGACGGTACCGTTAAATTTAGCAGTATCGTCCCCTATTTAAGGGTACCGTGACCTGCTGAGGTCAGTTTTGACCCAGAATTTGATTTTGGACAAAGAAATTTCACATATGTTCTGATTTTTCTAGACCTTGGTATAACAACCCACAAAATCTCATCACTATCATTCCCATTACAAATACCAATAGTAGGTATTTCACAGGTAAATTTTTGCTTTTTATGTGCATTCATTACTTGCATGACTCTCTAGACCTACTCACGTATCCACACAAGCCAAATAACTCTACACACACCTCCTATAAACTCCTAGTATGTCAATCATAAGACCACAACAACACCATAATAAGTAATCTACCAATCTAACACACTAAACTCATCACAAAACCCTAATTAAACCCTAAATATGGACTAAACCCTAATTATATGCTATAATCTCTTATATTAAGCTATAAGCTAGTTTAGGTAACTTAGATAAGCTAATATTAGTTAAACATAAGCTAGGAAACCTTTTTGTTTCATAAAAATATAGTTTGCATGGAATTAGGACTAGTTTTGCAAAGTTTTCCATGCATAGGGGTATATATGGTAACTTTCTAAAAATATTAAGTCTAGGGACTATTTTTGACATTTCTTAGAAGTTATAAGAATAAGGACCCTTTTTGCAAAGATATAAAACCTTAGGATCAAAAGTTAAATAGTTATAAACTTAAAAGGACTAGTTTTGCAAAAGTTATAAAGTTAAGGTTATAAATGATAAATTTGGAAAACTTATAAGTTCAAGGGTCATTTCTGCCATTTTCCTACAATAAAGAAGTATAGGGACTAATTGTGTCAAGTATAGATAGTTAAAAGTATAAATAATATAAGTATTATAAGTCTAGGGTAGATTTTGTAAATATGTTAAACTACAAGGGTATAAAGTAAAAATATTAAAGTTAGAAGCATAACACAATACTAGGAAGCTTCATGTGAGGAGTATTATGTGGATATTTCGTTTTGACGAGTTTGCTGGGTTAACGATTTAAAGTGCCCTGGCTCCTCAAATGATTATTGCATGTACTTCTGAATTATGATGGCCCGAACGGTGTTATGTTATAACTAAACTCTAAATAAATACATGACTCAATAGTAAGGAGCTTTATGTGAGGAGTATTAACTTCTGAATTATGATGGCTCGAATGGTATTATGTTGATAACATAATACAATAGTAGGGAGCTTCATGTGAGGAGTCGTCTACTTCTGAATTGTGATGGCATGAACGGTGTTATGTTATACCTAAAATACTAAAAACCCTAAGAATGATTACTTAAGAAACTTGAATAAAACAACTAGAGCTTGACATACATCCACACCTACAAAACACCAGGATAAGTGAGTAAGGCAGTCTAGTTTCCGAGTCACTTTTCATATTTCCCTAAGCCCAGGTGAGTTTCGTAGCCTCACACCTTTTAAATTCTGTGAGTTCATAGCCTCACACTCTTTTTAAATGCTTTACAAACCCTGTGAGGGGGATACATGCTACTTGCTTTACTTTAAACCGATTACAAGTCTTTTTCTTTGGTTGTTGCACGAGTAAACTATCTGCCATCACTACATAACTAAAATTCATGAATCTAATCGTTTGGGATATTTTACCCAAGCGAACGCGAATATAGTTGATAGATCTATTGGAGTTTGACAACTCCCGTTGATACTACATCTTTCTGGATGGTATCAATAAGTACTATATTTGAACCCTCTAAAGGATTAACTTTGGCAAGTTATCCTTCCCGTCCCCTCATGGTTGGTCCGTAGACCCCATGACCTGGACTGTTAACGTGTGGTTCATGAGCTTAGTGCAACATACCCCACTCTTGATAATTGTGCATGCATCACAATTATCACACACACTACATTTTCCTTAAAGGGTGTACCAACTGAACCCTGTGGAACTTGTATTCACTAACACTTAAACCTATGACTCTCACTCAACACCTGGTGTTGATTTTTTAAGCATGTATCCTAGGTATATCACTACTACGGAGTTATGACAGAAAGAGGCACTGAACTTGGAGGACTTTCAAACCGGTTATCATTCAAACATAACATATCACCTAGACTTTGGGACCTCATCAATAGTAAAAGTATATCTTTTACTATGAAAAGTCTGATAATCAAATGAATGATAACTAAATTTCTATAAACGTCTCTTTTTGAGTCGTTTTCTATTACTGTAACTGTGATTCCATGAAGTAATACCCCAACCCTAAATCCGCTGCGAACTGTGAAAATGGGGTGTTACATATTGGTATCAGAGCATCAGTTGTAGAAAACAAGGTCAAAACCTAAACTACAACTATTTTTCCTAAACCCGAGAAAGTCCTTAGTGCCCCTGCCATTCTCCGTAAGAATACATGCTAAGGTTAGTATATTAATTACCTGCTTAACTGCTAAATGATTTACAGTATTTTTACTATTATATAGTTATGTCTACTCCCCGCTATTCTACCCCCGTCTCATCTAGTTTACATCTGGAGAATGTTCTTTCCTCTCCGAATGTACTAGATTATCCCTCTAAACCATATTTTCCCGATTCATTAGAAGACTCTAGGAATAGTTTAGATACACCTTCACCTTTAGATTTTACACCTTTCATAGATAACCCACACTTAAAACACTTAAGAGATTTCTATGCTAAGGCATCATCTATTACTCCCCTAAACCCTATTTTACACCCACCATTCCCCACTCCTAGATTTGAACCACATGGGTTCTTTCTCCCTAGAGAACCATGTATACCTAGAAACTCTATCCCTGCCTATACCCCTAGATATGAACTTAGGCAACCCTATACTTTAGCACCTACACCTTACTTAGTAAACCCTCCCATTTCATCTTTGAAAGATGAATTTGGAGAAAACCCCACTAGGACAACTTTAGAAAATCAGGAAAACATGTAGAGGAAATTTTAAATAGCTTAGATGAAATTTTCCTTGACCTTCTTGAGAAGATAGAAAAAGGTCATGATAATAACCTAGGTAATCAACCTGACTAAAGTAGTTTAAGAAATACCCTACAAGAAACCCGTTTTAAGGTAGCTAAGTTACAGAAAAATCAAATGAGACACCACCATAAGTTAGCCTTTGCCCATTTTAGGATTTTTACTTCAGAAAAGATGATTGATGATGATGAGGAATGTCATCAATCAAATCTAGAAAACACCACAAACCCAAACACTTGGAATTAGGAAAACCTTAGAAGAAATCCCTAAGTAGTATGCTTTTTATAGCCTTAAGAGTTTTGCCTTAGAAGAACTAGTTCCTATAGGATATGTAAGATAGGAAATCAATAACATAAGTTAAGCTTTAGAAACTACCTGGTGCCCCTCAATTCGGATAATTTAGATAAACTAGATTTAGGTATACCTCTTCTTACCATAGGTCATCCTTAACCCTATAGTAACCCTGATGAGACGAAAAGTGTACCCGTTTTAAGGGGTCATTTAAGCCCTAATTCGAGTAAATATGATTAAATATTGCCCTAAATCGTTCCTTTTGTCATTTTAGGTACTTTTGAGAAGAATTCTGGAAAACATGCATATTTGGACGTTTTTGGAGCATAAAAGTGAAGAAAACGACAAAGTCTCAAAAGAAGCTGAATTTCTACCTGACAGCGTCAGAGTCACAAGGTGACGCCGTCATCCAGCGTTGACAAAGGAGTGAAATTACTTTACACTTGACGGGCCAGCAAGATTTTGCAACATTTACACCTGACGCCGTCAGGTGTTACAAGGTGTAGGCCGTCAGGTTATAAGCTAAAGAGTGACGGCCCAGAAGGATTTAGAGGGTGACGGCGTCAGAAGTAGATGTAGGCCATCCGAGAACCCTAGTGATGGCGAGCTGATGGCGTCAGACTCTATAACCTGACGCCGTCAGAATGTAAAATCTATATATATTTTCCTAATTTTCATTCATTAGTGTGGAACTTTGTGGGGAACTTTTGGGATAAACCCTAAGACGATTTTAGCTGTATTTTCAAGGGTTTTTCACCCTTGAAACCTTCATGTTCAATTAAAGATAAGTCCTCACTTAAATTAATCAATATGTCTATGTGTTGGTTAATTATATCTTATGCTTGTCTTTCAATTAACATGCTAGGCTAGATTTTTCTTGTGTTTGCTTAGATCTAATGAAACCTAACTATTAATTATTGGTTGATTGGTGTGTTATTACTTTGTTGGGATGAATGTTTCATCAATGTTAGGCTTAAGAAAACTGGCAATACTCCTATATGGTAACATGCTTGAACGTCTTAAGAAACATGTAACTAAGGCATACTAGGTTATTAAGGTAGTATTTAACGCATGAGCCACTGTTTACAATCCCTATGATTATGTGTACGCATAGTTGTAGGAGGAGATAAGAGCTCATAGAATTGGGGAGATATGTATGCCACCCCATGAATTGTTAAGGAATACACCCGTCATCCACACAAGTAATACATACACCAATTAACCGGTAAAAGATAGTTAGGGAGTAAGGAAGTCTAAGTAAACACATTTGTCTCCATATAAGTTTTCACAACCACAATAGTTTAGTTATTTTATTTTTATTGCAATTGTAGTTTTTGGGTTAGTTGACTAGCAACTAATTCCGCCCATTCCTCCAAAACCCGAGATTTTACTTGCTTTCATTAAAAATATAAAAATACAAAAATAATCTTCCTTCACCTTTAGACCTATAAGAGTAATTTTTCTATCCTAACGAACACTATTCCCTGTGAGAGAACGATCAATCCCCCGTACATACCAATACACTATACTACACTGCCTGGTGGGATTGCAAGCTTCTCAAGATCCCTTGAGAGGTAAAACCTGTTGCGTGGTAGCAATCCTACGCACATCAAGTTTTTGGCGCCGCTGCCGGGGAATAGTTATTGCTTAGGTAGAATTTTTTATTTTATTAGGTCTACTCACTAGATTCCTTTATAGTGAGATTTTTATTTTATTTTTCTAGGATTTCTTTAGTCTATCTATTTTCTTCGTGTTTTTGTGCGTAACCATTACCATCCACCAACATGGAAGGTGGTAACATCCTCGATCCCAACAACCCACCACAACCAAACCAACCTCCTAGAGCCCGTACCTTAGGAGAGTATTCCCGACCTAGCCACCATGGCTATCGCAACACCATTGAGCTCACTCAAGGAGCCAATGTCACTCCCTTGCGATCCGACACCATCCGGTTGGTGCAAAGCGGATGCGCATTCCATGGACTTCGTTCCGAAGATCCAAATCAACATCTCAAGGATTTCCTCAAAATCGTAGATTCTATAGACCTTGATGTTGCCACTCGAGAGACTACCCGATTACGTCTCTTCCAATTCTCTCTGCGAGACCATGCTAGTCAGTGGCTAGAGCGTCTACCCGCAGGATCCATCACCTCTTGGGATGATCTCACAACTCGCTTCTTAGCTCAATTTTTCCCACCGGGGAGAACCACCAAGCTAAGGAAGGATATCTTGATGTTTGAACAACGTCAAGACGAGACCTTCTACGGAGCATGGATTCGATTCAAGGACTTTCTCCAAAGAGTCCCTCATCATGGCATCAACCTCTGGCTTCAAATCCAAATCTTCTATGACCATGTTGATTACCACACCAAGCGTGCTATCGATCGAGCCGCCGGGGCAGATTACGGGATAGAAGCACCGAGAAATCATGGGAAATCATTGAGGAGCTCGCCTCCGACGATGATGAATTGTGGCAAATTTCCCACGATGTACGCGTGGCAGTCAACACATGCTCATCGCCCGATAAAGCCAACCAAATCACCGAGGAAGACGTCAGTGAACTCGAGAAAAGGGTTGAATACCTTATGGAGAAACGAAAAAGAGGCTTGAGTCCACAAAGAGCAATTGTCAATTTGGTCTCAAACATTAAGCGGATACCATTATCCGAATCACCCCATAGGGAAGACGCTAGACCCTTCCATAAGTATGCTCGCCCCAGCTCACCACCTCAGGAACTTAGTCCAACATTCGAAGTTCGAATGAGAGAATACATGTCAAAACACTCCGAACGATTGGCAAAATTTGAGGAAGCCGTGTACAAACAAAAGGAGGAGGTAGATGGAAAGATGGCGGAAATAATGGGTCTTTTGAGTGAATACACAAAAACAAAAGCTCCCGAAAAGGTATTGGTGCGGAAAGTGGTCGAAATTCCCAACAATAGATTTGCGAGTGCCGTCTCCGTCATCCGAG